>LTAE01000109.1:106354-118199 GCA_001647135.1 Pontederia paniculata | reverse complement strand
TTTTATTAGCAATTTAGTACTTATCTTATGATATTATTAATTAGACTTGCATTTGATTTTGCTATAAACTCTATGTGTTGTGAAATGTTATTAATTAGAACTTGTATTTCATTTTGCTACATATTTTTGTGTTGTGAATTTGTGAGTTGTGACAAAAATTTATTTATATGTTATAATTTATTTGATATCATATATCTTGATTTAGCATATTTTATTATTTTATATTATATTATTACCAACCGGTTCGACCGTTCGGTTCGACCGGTCCGACCTGACCCGAGGACAATTCGGGTCGATGGCCGGATCGGGTTTTACAACCTTGCCTACAAGATCCAAATGCAAAGGAGGAAACCTTTTGTTACGTAATGCTCAATAGGGTGAAATAAAAATGAGTAAAACAATTATACTAGGAAAATAACTTTTTACTATGCACATATGATGTCTGCATATAAAATATATAACTCAAGAGTAAACAAACATGATATCATCCAATCATCATTTTTTTTAATCCAACATCTTAGCTTTTAATTTTCTTTTCTTAGAACAACAAGATTATTTTTTTATTTTCATTTTTCTTTCTTACTTTAATTCATTCATTCTTTCTTTCTTTTATTCATTATTTTACTCATTTTTTTTCATTTTAAAAAGTTATTATTTAACTTCTTTCATCTTATATTTTATTAAGAACTTTTCAGCTTTTAAAAATATATCACATGACTTATATATCTCCGTAAGTGGTTGTACATCACTACGACGATCTTAAATGGCAGACAAAGTTCATATATGGTGAAAGTCTAGAGTTTATTGCACAAAGTGGAGAGTCTTATACAATAGACTAATATTTTGCCTTCACGCCATAGAGTTTCATTGTTTTGCCTTTAACTACACCTCGTATCTCTATCTTTATTTTTCGTTCTTTAAATTTTGTTCTTTGATCCCTTTGACAATCAGTGTACATGAAGACCCATAACTTTTGTCTTTTGTTTTTCTTATCTTTTTTGAACACTTTTAATATTTCTTTAGTAAACATAACATACATCGTCATTAATAAAAATTTATCTTGAAAATCACCTTTTGGAAAATAGCCCGCGTCAGGAATTGTCGTAGTCTATTTGAAATTCTCGAGAAATGGTTTATGTCAAGATGCGACATGACCTATTTTCGTCCTGAGTAGTACCTCAACTCCCTTGCGCACCGATCAATTTTTTATTTCAACGCAATCCATTTACCGATGTGTGTTTTTCCTCCAATTGCTCAATGCGGTCCAAGTTCACCAAATTGGAACAAGATTACTATCATTACTAAGTTAAGACATGATCCATGTCATATTTCGATGCAGCTCATTTTGATTTGTTGATTTGTAATACTTCTAGGATTTTCTACTATTGAACCCGATTCAGTTCAATGATAATCTCTAGGGTTGATCACAACCCTGTTCAATGAAGTGTGCGTAGTGTTAGGGTTTCATGACCCGCCGCCAGACACGGTCCTTGTCCAAATGTGACACGGGTCATGTCAATGTTTCGAGGTAAAACCACGCAACTCGCATATGGATGACATGATTTGCATGGTATGCGCTTAGGTTTTTCTTAGTTTTTTGGCCGACTGACAAGACATGCGTCTAAGTGACATGGGTCATGTTCGTTTGTAGGGTGACGATGGTATCATCTTCTCGCCCGATCAATGAGGGTTGTGTCAAGGGTCGACACGAACCAGGTAAAACTCATCTATGGTCAGAACATAACAATTTCAATATTGGTCGTTAGGAAGAAAGGAAGGAAATGTTCTTGGAAAGATGATGTTACATAATCTTCGTTTGGTCGACACAACAAATCCCACGGCTAGTAATCCAATTAAGGGCTAGTTTGGTAAGCTGAAATTGGTATTACATGTAAAAACTTTTACTGCATTTAGCTTTCCATTGTATCTTCTTTTAGTAAAAGCAATTACTGCATTCATAGTTATAGAAAATTGACTGCATCACATGGGAAAGTTGACTACACGTGAACTTGATAATGACTAGCTCCACAGAATAATGATGAGAGAGAAAATGTAATAAAGATAAAAACAACATTATAACACACTTAACTATATAATTAAAAAATAAAATAATTATATAACACATCTAAAAAAATATTAAATATATAAAAGTCTAATTATAAAAAATATATTTAAAATTATTTGATAAATAAAATATGAAAAAGAATTAATATAAAATAACATTTATATTCTAATTCTTAATTTAATTATTAAAATATAACATGACACTTAAAATTTTCAACTCCCACATATAACTACAAAATTCAATACAATATTTAAAAAACATAAATAAAAAAGTTAATAATTGAAAATATTACTTAGAAATATATTAAATTTCACAATTTAAAAACACTTATTAAATAATAACAAGAAAAAAAATCACAACAATACATATAAAATTTTGTGTTAATCATCACTGAATTTAAAAATATTAATTGTTAGTTATAAAAACATTAGATATTAATTATTATTGTTAGTTATAAAAATATTAATTATTATTGTTAGTTATAAAAACATTAGATATAAACCTATAATTTTAATAAAAATATATAAATAATAAATTATCATCACTGAATTTAAAAATATTAATTGTTAGTTATAAAAACATTAGATATTAATTATTATTGTTAGTTATAAAAATATTAATTATTATTGTTAGTTATAAAAACATTAGATATAAACCTATAATTTTAATAAAAATATATAAATAATAAATTTAAATATTAGATAATTAAATTAATTAAAAAGTAGACTTATAAAATATAATGTATAATAAAAATGGAAATAGTTAAAATTAAATAAGATAAAAATATTTAAATAAATATTTTTAACAAATTAATAATACTTATTATTAAAAATATTTTTAGAATTAAATAATTTTTTATTAAAATAATAATTTTATTATAATAAATAATTACATCAATCCTGAACTTCAACCAAACAACGTAAATCATTTTCTGAAATTCCATTTACATCTATCCAAACCAAGGAAATGTAACTCCTGTAAATATAAATCATCACTGAATTTCCAACTACAACTATTTACATTTCGGATTTCCTTTTACATCTAACCAAACTGCCCCTAAATAAATAGCTCTCAATCATGGTTGTTACATCTGATTAACGAAGTTGTGTACGGGAAGGAGAAAAGACTAATAGTCTCGAGTTTGAATTTCGAAGATATTATTTTGATCAGAATTTATTTTCATCAACGCGTTCGAATATTAAATTAGTCGGATGTTAATAATCTTGAACACCGACAATGCCCTAAACCACGATCGGGGAAAAAAGAGCTCATTAATCGGCAGCTGCCATGCCATGCATTACAGTTGGAACTGAACTTGGAACATGCATTTATTTCTTCAACAAACCATGACTAGCTCTTCCAATTTTTTTCCTTCCCCTAAGTAAGATAATATGTTGAGCAAATAGAACCATTAAATGATTTTTACTCAATTGACAATCTAAAATTCTAACTACCACTTCGATCGAACGAATTAAATGTTTGTATATTATAATTATGTCAATCAGCATTTGTGAGTGGAAAAATAAATAATGCATGTCGAATTGATATCAGGCAAGACTAAAATAAATTATGATATAATCATTGTTCGCCCATAAATTAACAAGCTTCAGGCTTGTTAAAACATCACGAATGAAAATTTGGAATTATCATAATTTGCTTCATACTGTTAATAAGATAATTCAGATCTGCACAAAAAAAAACTTTTATATATAAAATATTAACATCATCATACATCATTTTGAATTATTAGATTAATATTGAGGAATAATGTGGGGTTCGTCGGAGTTCGAGGGAGAACATGAGTTCACAAAAGTAACCTAAAATTTATTTATACAATGACCTTACAAATAATTTTATTTTAATAAAAAAATTAGAACAAAATAAAAAAAAGAATGAACTACACATTTATTTAGCCCTTTTGGTATCCCTTATTCTGTTCCATTATTAACTTTTTTTATTAAGAAAAATAAGCTATTGAGTATTGACTTAATACAAGAGAGAGATGATGATGAAGCACCATAGACAGGGGCGGACCTACACTATATGTGTGTGGGGGGAGGGGCCTCGGCCCTCCCAACTTGAAAGTATATATATATAGATACAATCAATATATAAAATAAGTGCTAAAAATAAACAAAATTATTTATTTGATGTAGTGGTTAGAGTGTTTTTGTTATTATGTTGAGGTCTAGGGTTCAATTTTTGGCCCTCTAAATTTTCATTCTGGGTCCGTCCTGGCTCTCCAACTTTCTCCATTTTTTTTTTCGTGTTTGGCGTTGATGCTCATTTGGTTGGCACCTCCCCCATATAATAATATCTATAATAATCCTAATTATTTCAAAACATCCTGAAAACCTCCATTATTATTTATCTATTTCCAGGATCTTTTTTCTTATTTTGTAATAATTTCTTAGAATTTAATCCTTCTTCATCCTTAAGATTAGTAATTCATCAATAATCAACAACTAATTCTAACTGAAAAATAATAATAACCGACTATCTCATTATTATAACTTCGAATTTGAAACATGATTTTTAAATGAAAACAAGCTGCTTTATTAGAATTCTATTTTTATTGTGAATATTTCTGTCTTTATTTTTAATTTACTTTTTTTTAATAATTTGATAAAATGAGAAGTCCTTCCTCATATTCTGTAGTTTTTTTTTAAAAAAGGTAACAAACTATTTTAACATTAATAAAAAATATACTCTCCAACGGGATGCTAACAAAACCCTAAAATCGCGGGCCAATAAAAATAGCAGGATAATAAATCAGCCCCCAAAGCATCATAATCTCTCCCCTCTCTCTCTCTTCTCTCTCTCTCTCTCACCATCAGCAACATTTGCTACCAACTTTAACAGGTGCTCTCTCGCTTTCCCCTCTTTCTCTCATATTTCCGCAGCCAACGAAATCGCTCTAAAATCTCAAGGTTCTGCTCTCTTCCCCAAAATCGTGTTTTTTTTTTCATCCAAAATTTCAGTTTTGATTCGAATTTTCTCTTAAAGATCGTATTTTGGCACCAGGTTCCTGTTAAAGTTCGGATTTTGCCTACACAGGCGATGGATCAGCCGAACCACAACTCCATCCCTCCGGTGATCGGGGTAGCCACCGGGGTCCCTTACGTCAGCGGCACCGCCGGCGCTGCCGCCGGCGCCCCGTACCAGGCTTACCAGCAGCTCTACCACCACCAGCAACAGCAACAGCAACAGCAACAACAGCAGCAGCTCCAGATGTTCTGGGCCGATCAGTACCGCGAGATTGAGCAGACCACCGACTTCAGGAACCACAGCCTGCCGCTCGCCCGCATCAAGAAGATCATGAAGGCCGACGAGGACGTGCGCATGATCGCCGCCGAGGCGCCCGTCGTCTTCGCCCGCGCCTGCGAGATGTTCATACTCGAGCTCATCCACCGGTCGTGGGCGCACGCCGAGGAGAACAAGCGCCGGACCCTGCAGAAGAACGACATAGCCGCTGCCATCACCCGCACGGACGTCTTCGACTTCCTTGTGGATATCGTGCCCAGGGAGGAAGGCCGGGAGGACGTCGCCCGGCCGCTCGGAGCCCCGCCCGCCGATGCGCTCCCATACTACTACCTTCAGCAGTAGCCGTGAAAGACGTGAAGCCGCCCCCCTCCATTTTGCTTAGAACCTGCATGTGAAGTCTCTGTTTGTGCTCATGACCGAGGTCTCTGTAATCGGACTCTTATCAGTATTTATCAGTGATTTCAATGGAATTGCATCATGAAGTTTATGCATCTGTGTCATGTAATTTTATCTTCATATGTGCACTGTGAACAACAAGCCACTGTGTTTACAATCAGAAAGTATTACCAAGTTCGGTTGGCACATAGCAGGGTGTAAGAAGCTATCAAAGTTCGAGCTTCGGAGTCCTTAATTTGGTTAGAAGGATACCATTTTTGCTCTTTACCTCGACTACAGATAGTAGCCTTCGATACCAGGGCCCCGAGCGGGTAAAAGAAAACAATAAAAAAATAATTGAATTCTTCAAATGCATTGGTCACCTCATCAGTTCATTGTTACCTGAAATGTGGAATTTGAGCACTAAGTTGGAGCTTACATTCGATCTGTTGACAACTTCTTATGTTCAGCTGCAAGACCAAAGGGCCCTACTTTCAGAGTTAACATAAACACTGAACTTGATTTCCTGATGGCAGTTAACTTCTTATGCATATACTTCTGTGATTGTCCACTTTTTTTTTTCTTTCTGCAGAAATTTTTTATTCCTCAAAGAGAAAATGACATGAGACACAACCTTTGGTGAGTCTTCTCATCGAACGATGATCTACTTGGACAGTTTTTGGCAGGTTATCTTAATACCGCTCTTCAATCTCGACCAAAGTTGTTTTGAGAAAAATAAAACAATACAACCATTCTAGCTATTTCTTTCTATCCAGCTCTGTCATTCTAATCGCTAAATGTTCTTTTTTTGGGAGATCAATTGCTAAAAGTTTATTGACCTATGCTGTGCAATGTCAAAAGGGAACATTTTACATGCATGCATATCCTGCACAAATTAGCATAACAAAAAACTACAGAATGGGTGCATAAAAATATACTTCAATCAGAAGATGCCTCGAGGTGTTAAATCTCCTAATCTGCCATTCCAAGTTTTCCCCAGGAATCCATTCTCTTCCTGCGACGTTTTTCCCAGAGAATCCGATAAATAGCAATTCCGACGAATTCAGAAACAAACAGCTCAGGGCCACAAGATGACTTTTGAATCAATTGCACCACAGCAAGATGCATAAAGCCCAAGAAATATAAAGGGTTCGATAAGGAAAAATCATAGATCGAACACAACTTTTGGAAGAGTAAGAAGGATTCTAGAGTCCACACAACAGAAGAATGATATATATTAGATACTTAAATAGTGTTTCATGATTCAAGAGCTCCTACAGATACCTGCTTTTGGGGGGTTCTTTATATCTCACTAGTTATGCACAAACCGGACAAACCTACCTAGGCCACCCCCACACTATTATCAAAACTGTAACACACATCTCACTGTGGAAAAAAGGAATAGTATAACACACACAACATTATTGACGACACAAGGATAGATGTTTGATCCAACTAGACATAGAGACAGACCCAACTTACACAAAATGGCTCGATATCCAATCGCATTCTATTATGAAACCCCCATGGAGCAGAAGAACTCTTAAGACAATCCGAGTTAGAGCACACCTTAGTCCCACAACTCTGATGGCTATCGGAGCATGGGCACATAGCTTACTTTAATCAAGAATCCGTTATGCCAGCCACACAGGGAGAAAGCTGCTAATAGGAGCCCACCAGCATTTGTCCCTACCCCCTAGTCTTGGCTCTCTTCATGCTGAGGCTGTCGTTGAAGGGGGACACAGAGCCTGATGTCTGCGAACCTTCTTCACGGAGGGTGCCATTGAGAAGTGCAAGCTCACGGAGCTGCTGTTTCTTGAAAAAATCGATTGATTCATCCTGTACATAAATTGGTAATACGAATTTCAGTGTCACAACTCAAAGATATATGGAGGAGGAAAGCAAAATTTCCCGGTCATGAAGAATAGAAATACCACAGGTTTCAACAAGTCTTCAATTATATCATGAGCCTGCATTAAGCGAGAATCAATTATCTCAAATGGCAACTCTGCCTCCACAAGAATATGAAGGGGTTCATTCAGATGTTCATATCCTGGTTTTCCTCTCATCATCTCCTCCTACAAAAATGTTTGTATGAACCACTATCAGTATAACAAAAACATCATGATTCTTACATTTCAAACTAGAACAAGAAAGGCAGACAATGTAGGTATCCTTAGTCGGATTGAACATTAAGCTTCCCATGATTTATTTATACAGTGATGTAAGCATGTAATACACCCAAAAAAAAAAACTAAAACAACATACTATTGATCTAGATTGAGAGGTAACTAAAATCGATCGGTAATAAACAAGTTAATAGTAGCCATGTGCATGATTTTATATGACATCAATTAATGAAGTCCATTGACGTTCTGTGCCCAGACAAAGGGAGAGTCTACATAGAAGTTTATAGCTACAGTTCCTTAGCTCTTGCTCTCTTCTTTTTTTCAAATTTTCTGTGATATGTTTAATACATAAATATACGCCAACAGTAATTCGTATATATTAGTTGATACCCGAGAAGGATCTTTAATGCTACCACGCCCTCTAATCAAGACACGGCAATCAGTATTTGCTTCAACACGTTTGAGAGAGTTTCCTCTAGGACCAAGAAGCCGTCCAACAAAGTTGTACTGTCCAGGAATTCAAAATGAGTGTCATATAAAGCATATCAAATTGGCACACAAACAAAAAGGAAATTTGCTAGACATACATTAGGGTATCTGTCCACTGGAATATCCACTCTAATTGTTTTCTTCACAATGATACCAGAAGACGTGCCTTGTGGACCATGCCAACCATGTGCTGATGCAGATTGTAACATTCCCAACCTCTGGATATTATAAGAGATATTAAGTGAAATTACAATCTCGTAAAATTAACTACAAAGTAGATATGTATATATTAATTAAATACTGGAAATACACTCTTTAAAAAGAAAATAAGAAAGACTGTTTGAGTTTCACAGGTCCAATCAACATACTGGAGGCATACAACAATGCAATTTGATTAAAATTGAGTAAAAGTACTTCCTAGTACATAATTAACCGAAAGATTGTGAAAAATAATGAGCCGGAAGTCAAAGTAATGAACAAGTCATAATCAAGTCAATGAGGAAACAGCATGGTAAATGAGATTTTCTATATTAAAAAAATTGTAGAATTTGACAACGTAAGTTTAGTCCAGCAGTTTATCACGATCAATTGCTGCCGGAAGCAATTTTTGGTACCATTCAGCAGCAACTGAGAAGATGTTCAGTAACAATGGCCAACAACTTTGAACAGAACTGTGCTGATCAAACAGCTCAAAAGCTACAATGACATCCAATTAGCCAACTAGCAATGATCAGTGGCGCTACTTTAGAGAAAGATAATTTGAGATTTACATGAATGCACTGCAGAAAATAAAAAAAAAGGCACATACTGGACGGGAACTAGAGTTAGCCTACGAGTTAAAGCTGCATGCTGACTGCAGGTGCTTATTGAGAGCAGTTAATTTGGTTAGCCTTCAAATGTAAATACTGTGTTGTTGACAAGGAATGCTCTGTGAGTAGCATATTAGATGCAAATAAGAAGTTACGTTAATGGTTAGTATCCGTACTTCTGATTGAAATGCTGCTGCCCAGCTGTTCATATCTGCTGCACCTCCATTTGAAAATAATCTTCCAGTGGTCAGTGGGCTGCCTTGTTCAAGCCCAGTTTGGTCTAAAAGTGATGCATTCCCCAACAACGTGGTTACACGCAAAATTTCTGCTCACAATGTCAGTGTCAATAAGATGTACCAGTTAGTGCCTCTAACAATGAGTTAGCAATGAATGGATAGTTGTGAATAAGTAGCTGCCCAAAATCTGCAAGACATCACTGTAATGTACACAATTTGTAGTAGACGAGTTATAGGAGCAAAAAATATCTTTTTCCTGCTCTGTTGCATCAATATGTTAGAGAAAGAAATGGGAAAAAAACTAGAAAAGAAGAAAGACTGTAGGAACACTTTTACATGGATGGTGACACTATATTTAGCAGGTGGATAGCTGAACTTCATCCTCAGATGCAACAGAACGAACTGTTGCTTAAAGGTATATTTCATGATACTCCCCTCATTTGTACTTTGAAGCTAGAATTAAATTTAGAACTAGTGGCCCAAAGGAATGGCTAAGCTCTGATGGCTGCACCATTATTGTTAGTCCTAACTCTTAAGCACAAGACTTTGAAAGCCACTCACTTTGGATCAAAGATTTTCTGCCTATAAGGGATCATAAAGTCAGTAATAGACTCAAAACTTAACATCATATCAAACGATGTATTATGATAAAGATAACTGATCTAGATATAATGTCCACAACTATGATATAACCAAATAGGAGGATGAAAGATTAGGACGGTAATTCTTCATTTTGGCCAAGATATAGATAGTTCCATTGCTACCATAAGCCAGATAAGGTGGACATATAAATGTTGAAGAGAAAAACATGAAGAACAACATCACCCAGGGATTCACCTTGGTTGAGCAACCTGTAACAATTTGGCAGTACTGGCATAAAAGGACCGAGCTTTTGACGCTCTGCCAGCAACTCGGACAGATACCTGCGAGGTAAATCGCTCATAAGTTTTAAATATGCAACCTATAACAAAGATAAACAAGTAACTATGAAAAGAAAGACGAGTAACTTGCAAGAGTGAACCAACATCAGCATAAACAAAGAATGAGACATTTATAAACTCAAAGAAACAGCCTTTAGAAACACACTAACGTATTAAGCAAAATGAAACAGGGATCAGCAGAAGATACGTAAAAAGTACAAAAAAAAAAAAAATCGCCCTTAGCTCCCAATATAAAAAAACATGTAGAAATCATTAGTTTGCATCAGAAAACCCATACGCAAAGCTTGCACAGCCGATCTCATAATCAAAAGGCATCGGTCGTTTACAGTAGCGAGAAAAAGGAATCCATCAAATTCGGCCTCAGCCCTTTAAAGTGATGCAGATGCATACACTGCACTGAAACTATCTAAACAAAGAAAATACATCAAACACCAAGATCCAGCTTTTAGTGCACGATCGCCACGATCAAACCAAAATCAGGAGCAAGAACTAAGATCGAAGACTTATGACAGGACCGAGCGAAATTGAAGAAGTCAGAGAGACGAAGACCGTCAGAAATATCAACGAACAGGCAGAAAGATCGAAGCTTTATGGATCGGGAAGAGAAACATATAGAGGGAGACAGTTCTGGATGACGAGCTTACTTCTCTTGTTCGGCGAGGGCGGAGGTGGCGGCGGAGCGCATGCCGGTGATGTGAGGGGAGTGGGGGGCGGTGGAGGGGGATGGGGAGTAGGCCATGTACCTGCCGGAAGCCATGGTTCCGGCGAGATCGACTGAGGAATCCAGCGCGGGGAGGCGATCGGGCGGCGGATTAGGGCGAGATCTCGAAGCCCTAGTGAGCAGGGTCGTAGGGATGGAGTAGGAAGGCGGAGGAGATGGTGTTGGAAGAGAGAGAGAGGAGAGAGAGAAGAAGAAGAAGAGCACGTATTTATATGAAGCGAGTTGGGAGGTAACAGTGAAACGCCACCAACTCCCCCACGCTTCACTGTTTGTGCTGTAAGAATTTTAGGGAGCGAACAGTAAATAAAAAGCAATATATATAGAGAGAGATAAATTAGCGACTGATCTTAGGGATGAAATTAGTGTATCATGATCGTTATAATCCACATCTATTAGATGAATGCTTTAAATGATTTGAGTCAAATATTCATCTTGATCATTAAAAACACTATGACGGTCATGATGCACTGATCTCACCGTGTCACCATGAGATCACAGTATTAATCTCACACTAATTGCCCTCATATATAGATATATATATGGGAGCACTGACTATGCAGCGCTGCAGTTTACAGCTACCTCTTTTTATCAGTGGGGACTAAAATGGACGGGCTGTTTGCGCTTTCACTTTCCTTTTTCTGCCTTCTTCTATGTCTCTCACCTCCTCTCCGTTTTACCCCAGTTTCTCTCGTTTCTGTTCACATCTCTCGTCTCGTCCCTTCCCTGGGCTGCACTTTACTCTTTTTCCTTCTCGGTTTGATCTTTGCTCTCTCTCTCTCTCTCTCTCTCTCTCTCTCTCTCTCTCTCTCTCTCTAT
>LTAE01000109.1:87916-106260 GCA_001647135.1 Pontederia paniculata | reverse complement strand
ATATATATATATATATATATATATATTATACAATCACAATTTAATTCACAAATATATGCAATATTATTTAATATATATTTAAAAACTTTTTGTCTTGACTATAGACTTGAATTTTTTTATTCCTTTCACAATTTTTATCTAATTATTTTGCCAAATATAACTTAGCTAGCTATTATGCTGGTTAGCTACATTATATATTAATTATTATTTAAATACTTTTTTAAATAAATGAAAATATTTTATCTTAGTTATAGTAGTAATGTTAAAATATCTTGTTTGACTGTTTACTTAGTAATTAGTTTATCCCATTATTTTTGGCAATCAACGTCGTCTGTATTATACTATTTTATTTTCTTAAAACACAACAGAGTTTAATTATTGTTTAGATATTTTCACTAATAATTACGATTGTAGATAATTTTTAAAATATCATTATTATTTGTTCTATTCCTTTTTCTCCCTTAGTTTTCTCTATTTCCTTCCCTCAAACATATCATATATAAATATACTTGTCTATATCTCATTGGCCAAAAATAAAAAAAGGTTAATAGACTCTTAATTTGTTCTCCTTACAAATTACTCTCCCTTCAATCATAATATAATATATTTGCATATTAGGCAAACAAAATCCGATTTATAAAAATTACCATTAATTGATGCCAAAATCAAAATTTGATAATATATATATATATATATATAGTAAATTTGGAATTAGGAAAAAGATATAAATATATACATATATATAAATTAATTGAATAGGCCTTTTACATATTCTTATGTTGTGATATTTACACGGTGATTTCGAATACCCGCTTCGTAGTGGCGTTGAAGGCGGCGGCGGCAGCGGAGGAGGAGGAGGAGAGCAATGGAGGAGAAGCCGTCGCTTACCTTCGAAAACCTCCGATCCAGAGAGTACCAGGGGCACAAGAAGAAGGTGCCCTCCAGACCTCTTTCTTCTTCTTCTTCTTCTTTTGTTCCGTCGTCTGATAAACCCTAGAAAAAGTCGTGTTTTTTTTTCTTCATAGTTATGCTGCGAGCAATCCGATTGCTAAAACTATCCACTTTGTTTCCTCTGGTGCGAAGGTTCATTCGGTGGCGTGGAATTGTCTGGGGACGAAGCTCGCTTCTGGCTCCATCGATCACACGGCTCGAGTCTGGAACATTGATCCCCATGGCCATGTAATTACATTCTTCTTTAGTGGTTTCTTGCTGTAGTTCTTGGAGAAATGGAAGAAATTGTGCTTATAATTATTGAAAATGAAATAAATGTTAAATCTTGCTGTTGATTAAGCTTCCATTTTACTTTCTTCATAGTTTCTCTCTGCCATTTGTATAATTGAAGCGGAAATTTCATCTAAACTCAGAATAATGTTTGTTGGAGCATGGTCATGTTTTGCTTCACTATATCAATAAATTTGTCGTCCTTTTCCTTTATATTCTTAAAGATTTTATTGGAGGCCATCAATTCATTGGCTAACTTTCCAGTAAAGTTAGGAGTTTTCTCATGTGTTAGTATAGTTTTATTGACAAAGATGTAATAGTATCTTGTAGTTTACAAGTTTTCTCATGTAAATCCTTGAAAAAAAATGCAAACTTGCAGGGAAAGGTCAAAGACATTGAACTCAAAGGGCACACAGACAGTGTAGATCAGTTATGCTGGGACCCTAAGCATCCTGATGTTGTTGCAACTGCAGCAGCAGACAAAACAGTCCGTCTCTGGGATGCTCGAAGTAAGGACCCGATTCCTGTTGAGTTAGCTTTTTCTTTCTGCTGACTGTACTATGCAGGCGAAGTGCCACCTTTCATGAGATACACACTTTAAGAAGAGAAATAACGTCAGTGATGGACCTAATTTACCTTAGTTTATAAACAAATATGTCAAATGGAACTCCTTGGAGTTTGATTGTGAATTAACACTTTAAATAATATCAGTTCAAGCATTTTTTCTCTCGTGGTCCAACTTTGTCCTTCAAAGACACTAGGTTCAGATCTTGAAGTAGTATTTGATTTTTCCATTAGTTTTCTAGCATCTGCATTTATATGATCAACCCTTTGACCTTCATTTTTTTCTTCTCAAATTCCATATTTATACAAATGTTGAAAAAGTCACTAAGTTATCATGTACCTGAGTTTCAAACATGGTTCTTAGAATACAAATGTGCATGATTTTATAGGTGGAAAGTGCACGCAACAAGTTGAGCTTAGTGGTGAAAATATCAATATTGCTTACAAACCTGATGCGACTCACATAGCTGTTGGGAACAAGGTATGCACAATGTAATGTTGTTTTATCCGTTTCAATAGTATTTTATGCAGACATATACTAGTACGTAGAGCATAACATACAAAATCGTCTCTTGATATTTATTTTGTGATTTGTATACATAAATATCTGTTGAGTATTGAGTAAGATTTGGTATATGTTCTGGTGCTATCACTAAGAGGAATAAGTATCCTATGATTTGTCATCTTGATACATCTTGGAATCATTGGCTATTTGAGAACTCTCTTACTTTAGCTATGGATTCATTCTTTACTTCTTACTATTTTTTATTTAGTTAATTTGAACAGAAGTTTGTGATTGTTACTGTTGCATTTCTTGTTACAGGAGGATGAACTGACAATATTAGATGTTCGGAAATTTAAGCCAATACATAGACAGAAGTTTTCCTATGAGGTAGTTTTTATGATACTGCCAAGTCTCTGATCATGTCTCTGAGCTGGTTATTCTGATCTATAATCATTTTCATCAGTTTTGTTTCCTTTTGTGCTTTTTCCATGTCTATCTTGTATTTTCTCATTCGAATAATGTTCATGCACACCATTAGAATAATGTTCAAACTTCATGCTTTAAACCATAGCCATCAAGCTAGTATAAGATATAACACCTATCTACTTACCAGATGATCATTGAAATGTGCCTGAGGGTGGGAAGATGATTCTGGTCCTCTGTATTGGAAGTTAGATACTCGTACTGCTATAATTAAGCAGTTCACTGTTTTTTCTTGATGATTAGGTAAATGAGATAGCATGGAACAAAACTGGCGATCTCTTCTTTGTGACCACTGGGAATGGTAGTATTACTTCTTTCTGACATGTATTGCACCTCCGCAAGAGGAAATACAGATCCAGTTAGATCTTCTTATTGTATTGTTTGTTGATCTGGTAGTTCGTTTTTTGAGTCATGTAGGTACCGTCCAGGTATTTGCGTATCCATCTCTTAAGATGGTACATAATTTGATGGCTCACACAGCAGGTTGCTATTGCATAGCAATTGATCCTCAAGGAAGGTGATTTTAATATCCATCTCATCCTCCCTTTCAAAAAAATATCTATTTCATCATCTTCTAGTTTTCCTTTATTTCTCTTCTCTTAAAGGTTCAATTGTGCTTTAAAAGGAAATATCATTAAAATCAAAGGCACCTTTGCTTGAGGTCCATTTTGAACTTAACTACCCTTGGGCGAAAACTACTCGAGAGCATTTCTATATCACTGAAGCTTAACAAACTTTATATTGCTGCATTGTTTGATAGTGCTTTCTTTCTCTCATGGGGTAGTATCTAACAGCATTGAATTCTTAACACCTTCATGTGGCTTCTATTTCTAATTTGCATCCATTTATGCGGATACTTTTTGTTATATAAATAATTTTCGCTGGTCTAGGTAGTAGATTTGAACATTTTAAGATATGACATTACGACCTTGATTGTGAAGTTTAATCCAACCACAGATACTTTGCTGTTGGAAGTGCTGATTCATTGGTCAGCCTTTGGGATATGACAGACATCTTGTGTCTCAGAACATTCACAAAACTTGAGTAAGATTACATTTTGGCTCTGATGCGACTCCTTTCCCTTACTGGAACAATTATACCTGTTGCTTTTGTCTTAAGTTGGTATTACTGTGAGTAGATTGTACTCTAATTGCATTTATTAGTAAACAAGAAACAAAATTATCTATTCAGGATAATGTTCAAGTTGTGCATAATCAGGTGCCATACATTTGTGACTATCTTCCAGATGGCCCGTGAGAACGGTTAGCTTCAATTACAGCGGAGAATTGATTGCATCAGCAAGTGAAGATCCATTTATCGATATTGTATGTAATTTCTTAAATCTATTTCCAAATGTTCTTTTTGCATTTTTTTCTCAAAGGAAAAATGTATTTGCATTTGAAGATTTCTTTTTTCATCAAAAGTTGACCATGATATTTCCTGTCTCCAGTCCAATGTTCAAACTGGGAAATCGTTGCATCAAATCCCGAGCAAAGCTGCCATGAACAGCATAGAATGGAATCCAAAGTATAACTTATTGGCATATGCAGGCGAGGACAAGAACAAGTATCAGGCTGATGATGGTACGGCTTTATCCCTTATCATTTCATCTGCTGCATTTCTCTCTAAATCAGAATAAGATTTCCCGAGTTCCATGTTGCCCTAGGATGTCAGTTCAGATCTGCGTCTATCATTCTATGTCTTGAACTCCTTGGTCAAATACATGAGGTTCCGGAAATTGTAACACAGATTTATCTTCAACTCATAGGCGAGAATCGGGCAACTTTCATCTGGCCTAATTAGTAAATGGTTATTGTTTCTATCTATTTTAGCTCAATGAGTCTAAACTTTGAGACTAGAGTTTGTGCCCTGACATTTTGGGCCTTGATTATCCAAACCTGATTTCGCAAGTATTCATCATCTTTTGGTGTACTTAAGAGACATGATGCATCTTAGGCTTGTGAATATAGTTCACCGAGTGTGCAGAGTTGCAAGCTAACCTATAAGTGTAATCATGCATTTGCATCATTTTTAATCTTAATGGGGGTGCATATTTCAGGTGTTTTCCGGATCTTCGGCTTTGAGAGCGCATGACACATGATCACCCAGGGGCAGATTCTATCCTGTTAACCAAACTGTAAAAGCTTGTTTTAGTTCACTCCGATGGAAACCTTAAATTTCCTTTGTTTTCTTGTCATATTTTTGTCTTTGATAACTGTCAGTTCTGGATGTTAACAAGTAGTGTAGTACTTCGACCATGAACCTCCTTTGAAACTAAAAAAAACTAGTTGTATCTGTTGTAAATTTACCCTCATTTACGTTTGCTTTTGACTGTCATCTGACTGATTTTTCTTGTTATAATGTTCACGTTGTTTATTACTCATCACAATTCAATTTAGAGCCAACAGCTAAACAACATTAAAGACCCTCTCCATATTTTCTCAACAAAGAGGAAAAAGAAGCAGATGATGCTACTTTATTAATTTCACTTATGAAATTATCAGCTTATTTTTTATTTGCTTCTGTTTGATGATAAAATATTTTTTTATCAGTGGAAAATGTCCTTCAAATTATTTGCACGCTTAGTATTTTTATCAGAAAATATCCATTCACAATTTTGCACTTCCATATTTCACATAAAATTTAAACTTTGTTCCCAAGCATAATAAACATAAAAAAATAATTTATATTTTTAAAATTCAATCATGTGGAAATTTATTTTATGCTTACTCTGTTTAGAAAATGTAGCTGAGACTTGATTAATCAATGTTCCTCCTGATCTTCTTTTCTTTGCCTTAGGTCGGATGACTCATCATTAAAATATCGGTTGTCAGATTTTTTTTATGATTTTTTTGTCTTATATTTTTATTATTAATTTTATGTTAGAATAATATTTTATAATTTAACATCATTAATCATTAAAAAAATATAATTTTATCGGACCTTAAAAAAGGTTGTGATTCATATTAATTTATCTTTTCCATTTAAAGATATTTAGAATCCAAATTCCGCAAATTACTCGAAAATATGATGATAAATGAAAAAAGAATAAGAGAAAATAAAAATATATTTTGAGGTAGTAAAATGTTGGCGTTGAGTTGAGCAAGAAGTTGTCAACTTGTATATTAAGAAGAAGCTACAAATCAAATCTTGTAGCCATGCAGATGCTTCGCCCACCTCCGCGCCATGAACGGGTCCAAGTACTCCCACCTCTCCACGCAGCTGTCTCTCCGGCCGCCGTCGCCGTCGCCGCCGCCGCCGCTCACCCCAACCTCCTCGCCGCCGCCGCCGCCGCCCTTGTCCTCCATCCCCACCACCGTCTGCCCTGTCACCAGCCTCTGCTCTCCTCCGCCCTCCACGTAGCTGTAACCAATCCGCATGAACCCGCAGTTACTATTCCTGCCGGCGCCGTTGCCGCCGCAGCACGCCGATAACTCCAACGGCACCCTCCTCTCTTCGCCGCCTCTCA
The DNA here is from genome assembly GCA_001647135.1 of Pontederia paniculata. Classification (NCBI taxonomy): domain Eukaryota; kingdom Viridiplantae; phylum Streptophyta; class Magnoliopsida; order Commelinales; family Pontederiaceae; genus Pontederia; species Pontederia paniculata. Next base: position 100,018 of record LTAE01000109.1, on the reverse strand, counting down.
GCTCTCCCAACCTCACCACTCCTCCATCATCCTCCTCCTCCTCCTCTCCGATCCTTAGCTGCGCGTCACTGATCACGCCTCCCAGCAGCCTCGCGAGGAACTCCTCGAACTCGTGCATGACGAGGCCGTTCGACGCCCCGAATCCGAACCCCATGTGGAACCTGTGCACCGGGATGGGGAACTGCAGGTCCGCGCAGACGTAGCTGCGCGTGGGGCTGTCGGAGAGGTGGAGGATGCAGGCCAGCGGGTTGCGGTGCGCCCGCTCCTCCAGTATCTTGACGCCCTTCCGGAGCCCCTCCGTGGGCTCCGCTTCCCCCAGGTAGAACAGGCGGTCGATGACCTGGAGCGCCGCGCGCTTCCCCTGCGCCGACATCCGCCGCAGCGGGAACGCGCGCGCCGCGGCGTTCGAGTAGGTGACGATGGCCAGCCGGTCGACGTGGCGAAGCGAGAACACCACCAGCGCCATGGACTGCTTCAGAAGCCGCAGGTGCGGCCCGTTGGGGCTCGCGACCAGGACGAGGTCCGTCGCCTGCTGGTGCGACACCCTGACGGAGAGGGATACCCTCCTCTGGCCAGGGACAAGAGAACAGCAGCAGCTCCGGTGCGGCGCGGCCGCGTGCACCATGGGAGAGCCAGCGTGCTGATACCGGGGAATGGGGTGAAGGAACGGCGCCGGGTACCCGTTGACGCAGTGAGGAGCCGGCACCGGCACCGGCGACGGAACGATCGCGAAGTGCAGTCGCGGGTGGCCGGGCTCGGCGGCGGCTTCGGGGTCGACGGGGTCGTCGTCGTCGTAGCGGGTGGAGCGAAGGAAGGAGCGGCGGTTGACGCGGGAGGTGGCGATGGAGTCGTCGAGGATGCGGAGGACGGGGTCGTCGCTGGCGCAGGAGGTGACGACGGGGGCCGTCAGCTCGCGCGGCAGCTGCGACCAGTGCGCCCGGCAGATGGGACACGTGACGCTGCCGTGCCGGACGTTGGACGCGATGCACGCGAAGTGGAAAGCGTGCGTGCACTGAGCCGTGAAGATTGGTTGGTTGCCGCCGCCGCAGCAGCGGCTGCTCTTGCCGTCCTCGCCGGAGCTGTCGCCGAGAGGCTCCAAGCATATCATGCACAGGCTCTGCAGAATTCATGCAACAGAACACACTGTAAAATATTTGAAGCATCTAAAAAATGTTGTAGTAATATCTACGTAGTACTTGCATAGTTAACTATTATTTCTTATATGTTTAAGTATAATTAACTATTTTAGCTCATGTTTCCTGTTCTATCATCTTCTTGTTTAAACTTTGCTACTATTTCTTTCTGGTTTAGCAGCACAGGGCCACCAACAGGATTGAGATTAAGAAATTAGAGAGTCATTAATAGTATAACCTTGAACTAATCAAAGTGCTTATATGCTCATGATACTGTGCATGGGAAGAGTCACTGCCGAGGGCTGATCACAAAGTCCTGTGATTTCCAGGACAAATATGTGTGGTTCATATATATCTGCAGAAGGGGTGAGAGAAAGAGAGGAGAGAGAGAGAGAGAGCATGAGGACTGTTTTTTGACTGGAATAATGTCATGGAGCACTAGTGTCTCTGTGTCTGTCCCTCAGCTCCATAATGGAGCAGCAGCAGGAGCTGAGCACAGCTTCAGGGGACCAGCGGTTCAGAGTGGGACAGTGCCCTTCTCTCACTAAAAAAAAAGTCAGGACCTCAATGGTGGTTCCAAGAGGTCAGGCCACTGCAAACTTTGCCTGTGCTTTTGGTTCTGTTTGGTTAGGATATAAATTAGGGAATAAGAGTTTATCCTTTATTTTATACTCAAACACACTAAGTTATACCCAAATTATGTGAAGAGTAGTTTTGTCATTAAAAAAATTATTTATACCAAACTTGGGTATAAAGTTGCCAAAAATTATACCTACTAAAATGTAGGTATAATATTATACCCAAGTTGGGTATAAGTATTAATAAAAACAAATATTCAATAAAATATATAACAAATTTAATATCTACTATATGAACAAATCAAATATACATATAATAAATATTGAATAAAAATAATTAACAAGTTAAATAATTAAATAAAAAAATCAACTCTTTTATATAAAAAAATAATAAGAAATATATAAAATGTGTAATATTGTATAAATATAATTAAAACAAAAAATATTGCATTTATCTTAAAGTTTAATTCTTTACTTCTTAACCAAACATAAATGAAAATAAAAATTGAGTATAACTATACCATGAGTATAATTATACATATTCCCGGTATAATATATTTTGAACTAAACACAGCCTTTGGGTTTACATCTAAACACTTATGTATTTGTTTTGCTATAGAAATTTTCAGATCATTTCAGAAGAAACTTCTAAGTAAAAGAGGTTGGAACTTTTCTGACCAGTGATGATCTCCATCTTCAAACACAAAGAAACCTAATAATTCCTTTTTTTTTTCACAGCAATGTAGTCATTCTCAGTAAAGAGAAAAAAAAGAAGGAAAAATCTTATGATAAAAAAAGGGTCAGAAGCATGTCACAATAAACTTTGATGGCCTTTGGCCCCCCATAAATGTCCCCATCAGAGCCACTCAGCTTGTATCATACTCTTGACATATCAAAAATATGAGGTTTGCACAGGGGCTTCCTATTTGTTTGTTTCTTCTCATTTCAAGAGAGAGAGAGAAAGAGAGATGGTTGTTCAATTAATTTGGTTATTGTCACGCTCTGTGGTTCCTCTCTCCTCTGCCGTGCCGTGAGATGACGTAGTGAGGAACAGTTTTTTTTCGATTACAAAAGGAGTGAGATTCGAACTCGAGACCTCTCGGTGCTCAAATCAAGAGGTGAGCCACTGCACCACGCCCGCCCTTATTCCCAGGAACAGCTTTTTTGGGTAATGGGCAAATGGTGAGGCTGATCACTAAATATGAATTGAATTGAATGGGCCTGTCTAACTAAAGTTAGGACAACTTCAACAGGGATCTGATTCATGGGAAAAAGTTGGAAGTGTATGCAAATGCTGTTTGGGACATGCATGACAGCAGGGTTTACTGCTCCTTAACTAAGGGATTAGTCTAATCCAAAGCTGTCGTACTGTTCAGTAATATAAAAAAAAAACAAACACATAAGTGAGAGCATAAGGAATTGTAGGTAACTACAATGCCTTCATTATTTCTCATTCATCTTGGCATGTTGTGTTGCATAAGGAAGAAGAAGAAGACTTAATTTGAACTAAAAAGGTGTCCAGTTTGCTAAAGGAGCAACTTTGAACTACAGAAACAATGCTTAGGATTTCAGGAATTGTAGGTTGAACAAATTTCATGTGTTTCAGAACAAATTAAAAATGGAGGAGGAAAGGAAAAGGATTTGAGTACCTTGTCAGCTGCAACTTTCGGCTGTTCTGCTTCGGTTTCTCCTTCTCCCTTGTCTGCCGTTACATTACTCAATGTGGAGCACGAGATCTGCTCAATTTGCACAGGGGATTAGAATAACAGCTGCAAGATTCATCCTTCAAATGAAAAAAATAGCAGAGTGGAAGTGCAGAATCATGCAAGCACAGAATCAAACAAATCACGGAGACATGACAGCATACAACAGGATGCAGGAAAAATTAGCCACTGTTGTAGTCAGATTAATCTCATTTGCAGGAAGAAATTAATGGTCAATAAAAATGCAGTCTTTTTCTTCTGGTTTTGAAAGCAAAATCCGAGGATGAATGACGAAGGAAGAGCAAGAAAATTTTATCAGGGCAGCAAAACAACCACCGAAGAGACTGAACTGCAACCTTGCACAGAAAACAAAAGAGAGAAGAGGAACAGGAAATAGTGGATGGACAAAGGCAAAAAGTCCAAGTTTTGCAGGGAATCAAAAGAAAAGAAAGATGCATTTACAGTCTTGATTGGTGGAGACGAAGTGATGGTGTCATTGTTGGAGAAGGAGCCGCAGGGGAACCCAATCCTCTTCGCTGCTCTCCTCCATCTTGATTCTCCTCCCCCCATCACTTCTGTTCTCAACCCTTCTTGCTCTTCTCTCTCTCTCTCTCTCTCCTCTCTCTCTCTCTCTCTCTCTCTCTGTTTGTGTGTCTTAACCCTGTGCTAGTGTTATATTATTAGGTGGTTCCAGACAGACACAAAGTGTTGCTCTCCCACTTTTACTTTGTCTGCTGTTTCTTTTCAGTGGAGAGAGAGGGAGAGAGAGAGAGAGAGAGAGAGAGAGAGGTTAATTTGGGCTGGTTGGGTGCATGCATTACAATAACAAGTGCTGCTGCATGAACAGCAGAACGAAACAGCTAAATGTTACCACTACTAACTTGGAGTGGGCAGCTGCCCTGCTGATGCTCCATGTCCAAACCACCCAAACTGCCACCAGAAGCTGTCGAAGGTGTCCATGTCAGGAAATGGACAAGACATCAAGTGACAAGAATTCTTAGGTTAAAGCAGGTTGGAATTGGAATGCACTGTTCGAGCAGATTAATTCTTTCTATGCAATGCATTTTTTTCTTCTTCTTCTTCTTCTTCTTTTTTTGGTCTAATTCTGCATCTCATAGTTCAGAAGTGATTCCAAAGACCAAATGCTCAGTAGCACTCATCATGCAACAGACAGTTCAGGATATTATTATGTTAAAAAGGAAACAAAAAAAGACATAGGATGTTATCTCATCTCATCATTCAAAGGCACGACCTTTACAGTATGTATGTTTTGGTTGGTCAAAGTACACATATCGAAAAGAAAATACACATACTGAAATGACAAAAATATAGAATTAAATTTATTTTCCCGAGATTGCCAGCCTTTGAATTTGAAAAAAAAAACAGAAGAAGAGAAAAAAAAAACAAAGATGTAAATATGGTCCTGTCGTAAGAATTATACAGCATTTCTATGTCGTGTCAAATTACCCTGAAACCATCTTTTGTTAATCCCATTCTGCATCATTGTTTGGGCCTCGGATTCTGCAACATTTGATTGGCATTGTAATCTTAAACTGGCTTTTAGGAACAGGAATCACATCAAATGCCAGAATTGTTGTTCCTCTGATAACATATGCTAATTATATTAACTTTGTTTTGAATCCTTATTGAAAAGGGAAAAAAGTTGTTCTTGGTCCCATTCTAGTTTTGCAATTGTTGTTCCAGTAACCCACCAGCAAGTGACTGCTTTCTGTCCAATCTGTGTTTTGTGCTTTGAAGAGTCAAAAGAGAGGAATAGAAAGGAAAGATATGAGCTAATCCCAACTAGCATTTTGCTTCTTCTGTGAACAAGATCTGAAGTTTCGTTTGGATGTTTAGTAATGAAGGGATGATGACGGATAGGTTGAAGATGGTTAAGAAGGGTTGAAAATTTATATGTTGAGAAAGATTATTTTAGCCTATATTTGGATAAATATAAATAATAATAGATGACATAAGATAACCAATATTTCGTTTGGATAAAAATTTAAGAGATTGATAGAAAAAAAAAATTATTAGAAAGACTCTTTTACCCTTTCGAATTGAGGAATGATGTTTATGTATCGATAAATTGTAAACTAGAGAATCAATATTTTACATATTACGTACAAGAACTCTATGATCTTTGCTTGCATGCACTAAAAAATGATAAAAATAATTTAAAATAGTAAATGAGACTGAGAGTAGATTCGGAATATAAAGTCTAACTCATCCAATTCCACCAAATCGGTGGAATAGAAATATAGTGGTTTAAGGGTTATCATAATCCTCCATAACCTTTATATCATCAAAAAATAAAATATTCAAACATGAGTTATAATAACTTTTATTAACTCATCCATCAGTGATCCTCCACATCCATGCACCCCTAACCCGTCATCCAAACGAGGCCTAAATGATGATTGATACCGAACTGTGGCTGCGTCGATTGGTTATCGAAGGAAGAGTTTAAATTATCTATGGGATTTGGCCAATTAACACACCAAGGTCACTTGGATGCTCACTCTTGAAAGCAAACCGTAGAGTACTGTTCTTTTTTTTTATCTGATTCAAAGATCCAGATCTTGAAGCAAGTCCAGGTGTTAGTGTACTGCCATATGCCATTTCCTCTTGTACAAGTCTGAAATTTTCAACTCCAAGGCTTATAATGGTGGACCAAGACAGTGTTGGTCACAGTTTCAGAACTAAGTTGAAGCCAGTTCACAATTCCCCCACTCTAAAGTCCTAACTTGTCCTGAACAAAGTTGATGTGGGAGAGCTTGCCCTCTGTTCCACACAAGTATCTTTATGAGGATTTTACTGTGATTGCTGTTCAAATGTAGGACCTTGTTGTTCTTTTTCTTTTCTTTTCTTTTCTTTTCTTTTCTTTTCTTTGGGACTGATTGGTGAGGAAATGGGGCCTTGAATCAGAGAACTGTGCCAAATTGGTGGCCAGCAATTTAATGGTTGTGCTGCTGATATCAACTTGCTGTTGTTGAGAGGGAGTGCATTGCTTTGATGTATGAACAGCTGGATATATATGTTAAGTAACATCTGCTGCTTTGATGACTTGATGGTGGTAGGAAGCAGCAGCCATCATGCAGTTTATGCAGAATTCATCTCCAATATTTATTCCTGGTAATTGAGTAGCAGAAACTTTGAAGTGAAAAGAAAANCTCTCTCTCTCTCTCTCTCTCTCTCTCTCTCTCTCTCTCTCTCTCTCTCTCTCTCTCTTGCAGAACAATTTCTAATTCTAAAAGATGTTGGATGAGGCTCGAAAAGATTATACTTTTAAGTTTTAATGAGCAAATTATAAAAATGATCATCCAACTTTACATATTTTTTCAATTCGATCGATCATTCAACTTAAAAATCTTTTCATACATAGTCACTCTGCGATTATCGTTGATTTCCATATTACTCCGCTTGTGTGAATGTCACAATAGCAATTTGTCTCTCATCCACGTTGAGTAATACTATTATATATTTTTCTTTCTCCTACGAGTCAATATCCACTCCTACATGACAAAAATAAATTACTAAGAAATTGAGGGCGAATGAGCCCTTTCTCTCCCTAGCCAACGGTGAGAGAGAGAGAAAGAGAGGAGGGGGCTTGTTTTTTTTTTAAAGGAAAATGTTCATCTATTAATCAACATACCACAATAGTCTGAGTACAAAATGTCTTGGAGATCCAGAGGGGAACCATCCTCACAAAAAATGTTCTCATGCGATGTTCGGCCGTGGTTAGCTAATTTGTCTGCCGCTCAATTTGCCTGACGATAACAGTGATTACATGAGAAAGTTACAAAAGATTCAATAAGGTAGTGGATTTCACTCAAAATGCTCCATAAGCGCCATGGACTTCTCTCCTTATTAATCAGTTGAACAAGATTTGCAGAGTCAGATTCCAGTATCACATCTCTATATCCTCTATCGATACACTTTCGGACACCCATGAGCGCGCCCCAGGCTTCAGCTTCCAGCACAGAATTGGCATCATATATGAGAGCCCCTACAGAAATACATACACCATTGTTAGATCGTAGGATAAAACCCACTCCTCCCGCCTCCCCTTCCCTCGTGAAAGACCCATCAGAGTTAATTTTAACTCTCGAGGGGGGAGGGGGCTCCCACCGGATCAAGAGTTGGTCTTGGGGGTGAATTGCCTCAGAAATATGTTGCATCACATACTCATTATAGGTTGTCAGAGCCTTTGCCCATACAGCAGGCATGGTTGCCATTCTGGAGTTAAACAGTGTGTCATTTCTCATTTTCCACAAGCCCCAGAGAGTAAAAACAAAGAGGGATTGAAGTTTATGCTTTGAAACCCGATCTAGTGAGTTTCTTTCCTTAGTCCACTCCCCTACGCCCTAGGAGCTACGATGTTCGAATTTGAAGGCTACTTGGGTTTCAAAATGGACCCAAAGATCGTTTGCAACAGTACAAGAAAAGAATAAATGAGTGATAGTTTTTGGTTCTACGCCACATAGTGGGCATATATGGTTTATGCCAGTCAATTTTCAGTATATAATCTTTGGTAGGCAAACGATTATGTAAGAGTTTCCAGAGAAGAAAATGAATTTTCAGGGGATGATTATTGACCACACTGCCTTCCAATCTAGCCTTCTGTATTCCTGCTGCAGGTGAGGCTGGTAACCGAGTGAGTAATAGACAGAGCGTGTTGTTGCTTGACCATGAGTATTATTTACCCACACCCACATATCAGCCTTGGCAGGAGCGGGTAAGAAAATAGATCTTATTGCAGAAACTAGAAGAGGCCCGAAGAAATGGTTTAACAAGGGTAAATTCCACTCTGGTTTGTAATAAGATCACAAACACACATAGAAGAAAGCGCGCGTCAATATTTAAATAAGTAGGCATAAATTGAAAGGGAGTGCAAAATACCCATGGATCACTTACCACATTGGTAGTATTTCCACCACCAATATACCTTTTGATGTTGTGACGTATAGCTATCTGTGTATCTTGTATCATGCGCCAGGACCATGTAGTGTTTCTTTGGTGTGTTGCTTTCCAGGGATGAGGGTTACCGTACTTGTTTAACACTAGTTTGACCCAAGGCTTATCCACATTATTTAACAAATTGAGCACTTGTTTTTCCAATAATGATGTTCTGATTTTTCTGAGGTCGTGGATGCCCAATACACTATAATTCTTGGGTTTTTGTACAGTGTCCCAATTGAGGAGATGCAAACTACGCCTTCCATCCTGTTGAGACCATAGGAAGCTGCTGGATATCCTCTCAAGGGAGTCCAAGACACCTCCTAAAATATAGGAAGCTCCAAGAGAGTAACATGGGATGGAATTTAGAACTGAGTTAATCAAAATTGTCTTACCTGCCATATTCAAAGTTTTCATCTTCCAATCTGTTATGCGATTTGTGACTTTGTCTACCAGAGATTTTTGTTTTGAGATAGGGATGTATTTGTATGATATTAAGGTGCCTAGGTAGTGAAAGGGGAAAGAGCGCAGATTTATACCCATGATATTGTGAATTAATGATTTCTTTTTTTGGTTTAATTTGGGTGGTACATAAATTTCAGACTTCTCTGGGTTTATTTCCTGATTTGTTAAAATACTGTATGTTTTTAGGATATGTTTAACTTCCTTGCAATTTTTAGTTGTAGCTGCCGCACAGATTAACATGTCGTCTGCATATAGTAAATGGCTCAAAGAGAAAGATCCAATAGAACAAGGGATTAAGGAATGGTTTGTTACTGCTTGGTTCATAATGGTTGTAAGCACTTGGGTGATAAGGATGAAGAGGTAAGGGGACAGTGGGTCCCCCTGCCTAATTCTCTTATGGCTCCTAAATGGTGATGATGCCTGACTATTTACCACACATGAGAACCCGGGGGATTTTGCACAAGTCATAATCCATGTAATAAAGGCTGAAGGGAATTTCATTTTGGTCAATACTTTATTTTCATTCTACTGTTCATGCAGCAACACTTGTTATTGTAATGCATGCACCCAACCAACCCAGATTAACCTCTCTCTCTCTCTCTCTCTCTCTCGCACACACACACAATCTTGCTGAAAAACTTTTAATAATATGCTGAGCTAAATAAGGCTGCCTATTTGCATAAACAGCTAAAAGATGTTGGATGAGGCTCGGAAAGATGGTATTTTTGTAAGTTTTACTGAGCAAATTATACAAATAATCATCCAATTTTACACATTTTTTTTCAATTTGATCATTAAACTTCACATCATAATATGATAGTCATTCAACTTATAAATATTTTCATAGACAGTCATTATGTGATTATCATGGATTTCCATATTACTCCATTTGTGTGAATTTCACAGTAGCAATTTCTCTCTTTTCCATGTCAAGTAATACTATTACATATTTTTCTTTCTCCTACGAGTCAATATCCACTCCTACGTGACAGAAATAAATTAATAAAAAATTGAGGCTGACGAGCCCCTTCTCTCCCTAGCCGACGATGAGGGAGAGAGGAGGGGGCTTGTTGCCCCTCCCCCTTCTCTTCTCTCTCTCATGAAGAGAGAGAGAGAGAGAGAGAGAGAGAGTGGAGGGGAGTAGCGGTGCGAGAGAGAGTGAGAGAGGGATCGCCATCCCCTCCCCTCTCTCTACAAGGGAGAGGGGAGGGGTCATCAACCCCTTCTCTTCCTCTCTGTTCTCATGCAAAGAGGGGGGTGCTACGGACCCCTCCTGTCTCCCTCATCGTCGATGATGGAGGGAGGAAGGTGGTTGTCGCCACCCTCTTCGCGTGAGGAGGGGGCCGTGCCCCCTTCTTTACGTGAGTAGAGAGAAAGAGGGGATGATGCTCCCCCTCCCTCCCGCTCCTCTTTTTTTTCTCTTTCCTCGTGCGAGGGGGGAGAAGGGTCATCGCCACCTCTTCTTCTCTCGCGTGTTGAAGATGGTTAAGAAGGGTTGAAAATTTATATGTTGAGAAAGATTATTTTAGCCTATATTTGGATAAATATAAATAATAATAGATGACATAAGATAACCAATATTTCGTTTGGATAAAAATTTAAGAGATTGATAGAAAAAAAAAATTATTAGAAAGACTCTTTTACCCTTTCGAATTGAGGAATGATGTTTATGTATCGATAAATTGTAAACTAGAGAATCAATATTTTACATATTACGTACAAGAACTCTATGATCTTTGCTTGCATGCACTAAAAAATGATAAAAATAATTTAAAATAGTAAATGAGACTGAGAGTAGATTCGGAATATAAAGTCTAACTCATCCAATTCCACCAAATCGGTGGAATAGAAATATAGTGGTTTAAGGGTTATCATAATCCTCCATAACCTTTATATCATCAAAAAATAAAATATTCAAACATGAGTTATAATAACTTTTATTAACTCATCCATCAGTGATCCTCCACATCCATGCACCCCTAACCCGTCATCCAAACGAGGCCTAAATGATGATTGATACCGAACTGTGGCTGCGTCGATTGGTTATCGAAGGAAGAGTTTAAATTATCTATGGGATTTGGCCAATTAACACACCAAGGTCACTTGGATGCTCACTCTTGAAAGCAAACCGTAGAGTACTGTTCTTTTTTTTTATCTGATTCAAAGATCCAGATCTTGAAGCAAGTCCAGGTGTTAGTGTACTGCCATATGCCATTTCCTCTTGTACAAGTCTGAAATTTTCAACTCCAAGGCTTATAATGGTGGACCAAGACAGTGTTGGTCACAGTTTCAGAACTAAGTTGAAGCCAGTTCACAATTCCCCCACTCTAAAGTCCTAACTTGTCCTGAACAAAGTTGATGTGGGAGAGCTTGCCCTCTGTTCCACACAAGTATCTTTATGAGGATTTTACTGTGATTGCTGTTCAAATGTAGGACCTTGTTGTTCTTTTTCTTTTCTTTTCTTTTCTTTTCTTTTCTTTTCTTTGGGACTGATTGGTGAGGAAATGGGGCCTTGAATCAGAGAACTGTGCCAAATTGGTGGCCAGCAATTTAATGGTTGTGCTGCTGATATCAACTTGCTGTTGTTGAGAGGGAGTGCATTGCTTTGATGTATGAACAGCTGGATATATATGTTAAGTAACATCTGCTGCTTTGATGACTTGATGGTGGTAGGAAGCAGCAGCCATCATGCAGTTTATGCAGAATTCATCTCCAATATTTATTCCTGGTAATTGAGTAGCAGAAACTTTGAAGTGAAAAGAAAAAAAAGAACAGGCACAAACAGAGAAGTAACTAATCAAATCAGAGATGAAACTTGTCTGCAATTCTATAAACATCTTAATCAGAAACAGGAAACCACACAATTCACGCCTCTTGTGACATGATTATTCATCGACGCCTATGCAAAAAGGCAAAAGAAACAAAATGGAGGAGCCGTTATGTTTGAAAAACTGAGGTGCTGTCCAGGCAGGCAAAACTAGTTACTGTTCGCTTGATTTGTATATTATGTACACTAATTGAGACTCTTATTATAAACTTGTTTGAAAAGAGAAAAAAAAGGAATAACCCTTATTATAATTTATGTGTAGAGAAGTCATATATGGTTCGGTTCCCATGATTCATTTGGGTGCATGATAGGTTGCTAGATAGCATGGTTGGCTAGTTCAAATTGGATGCCATGCATGCGTCTAAAGTTGGAAGCTTTAGTGGTGCATGTATGCAGAGACGCTCTCTCTCTCTCTCTCTCTCTCTCTCTCTCTCTCT
>LTAE01000109.1:0-75743 GCA_001647135.1 Pontederia paniculata | reverse complement strand
TCTCTCTCTCTCTCTCTCTCTCTCTCTCTCTCTCTCTCTCTCTCTCTCTCTCTCATTTATATGTTCCACAGATTCTGGACGACCTGTTCGCGTCAGAAATGCAGAAAGTGTTGGGGAACTCACTGCAGGACAAGGATTTGGATCCGCCTCGATCTGTAAACGAAGCTCGTTCGATACTCAGCTAACTTGCCAATTCCAGAGCTGCATGTGTCTGTAAATTCATATATGTATAATTCGATTCCATCATATATGTTCCCATTTGTTGTTTGCATCATTCTTTGTTTTCGTTCTTTTACTGTGGAAAAGAAACGTGAGCCAGAAAACTTTCAGCAGGAATTGCTGCTGAAGTTTCTTAAATAATATAAATGTTTGGTGGCATTGTAAAAAATAATATGTTCATAATTCTTTTATTTTCTAAATTACGATTATTTTATCAGTGAACAAGTTAATAATCATCTCCACAGGCCTCTCTTGGTCAAAAAAAAAAATCTTACATGCGGGTGCCTTAAAAAAAAATCTTTATAAAAAATTTCACAAAAACCTTTTCTGAAGTAAGTTGAGAATAAAATTATTTTCTAATTAAATAACTGAAAATTCGAACTTCTCTTCTCTCCCCCTAGACCAATCGGTCTTTTTTTTTACTGCAAAACACACAAATTCACGAAAAAGAAATTGACATTGAGAGTAATTGAAACATAAATAAAAGAGTATGAAGTAATGAAAAAAAATGTCCTTGAACTCTTTTCATTGTGCTGTCTGAATGATCAGTTCGATCGCCTTTTCATGAAATTAGTTATTTCAAAGGATTTCTACAAGGCTCCAATATCTCGAAAAAGTTTTATGACGCAGCAAAAAGCATCTATCGAATTGCTCATTAAACGAAAGAAAGTAACTATAAGATTATATGCCTTGGACAAACAAAGTCTAACCACAAAGAGGACGACAGGTTTCTGCTCGATAATTACACAACTCATATCCAAACAACCGCCAGTTAACTCGGAGATGGACGGGAGATAACTTTTGCTGCACTGGAGATGATCACATTAGAGCTTCCTTACGATATGCTGCTGCAATTGTTCAAAAAGAAAAGAAACTCCCATTAAGATCAAGAAATGTTGCATCTTTGCAAGTCAATCTGACAATATTTTTTCTCGTTCTTACATGATCTGATGAACACATGGAATTCATATCAAGACACCAGAATTTGTACTATCAAAACATATCATTCATCTCGTGGCTTTTTTTGGTGTACAATATGTGGACATGAATCTCACTACCATAAACTTAAACGACATCACCGTCCAAAGAGAAGGAGAAAACAAACAAGAAGCCTTCTCAAGAAAAAAAAGACGAAATTAAAAGGACACGAAGAGAAAGCCTAAATTTTAGCCCCCGTTGCTTGATGAAAGCTGAAAATGTTCCTTCGTATTCATGTCAAAGATAGGAATAACTTTATCAAAACATTTGAGGCCAAATATTCGGTAGCAACAGTCAGAATCTAGAATATATGCACAAGAATCTCACTAACATAAACTCAAAGGATATCTCCATCCAAAGAGAAGGAAAAAAGAAACAAGCTAAAAGGACGTGAAGAGAACCTAGAGCTGAAAATGTTCCTCCTTATTCATGTCAAAGATAGGAATAACTTAGTTCATCAAAACGTTTCAGGCCCAATATTAAGTAGCAACAATCAGAATCTAGAAGTTCCAGGGGCAATAATCATGAAGCAAACATATAACTTTTTTACAAAGACGTATAGTATAAACTCAATGAAAAAAGAAACATGTATAAACTATATTTGTCTTATATATATGACATGCATGAACCATTTTCTTACAATCTAATTTTAAAAATTTAGCAAAGAAAATTTTCTTACAATGTAATTGATTTTAAGGATTTATTCTCATATCCAAATACAAGCATTAAAAATCCAAAAAAGCCACGGATGGTTGCACCATTCGCAACCATCATAAACCCTGTCAAAAAAGAATCGAAAAGCCTGTGAGAGAAGCATAACCAATTTAAAAGAAAAAGAATACTTAAATGTCACTATGTTAGGGTTCAAGGCTACGAACTTAATCAAATGGGTTATCCCTGTGCTAAAGAATTGTTTGATAGTAGATAGATGGTCTAATTCCTTGCAGTGATAATGGGTTTATTCTCATATGCATGACATACACACGACTGATCAATAAACAACTGGCCAGCAAACATGCAAGACTAACGTTCACAGTAACAAAAAAAAAAAAAACACTAACCAATTTGAGCCCTTATGTAAGGAAGCAACAGTATTATCAGCAAATTACAATAGTGCATTTCATTTTTTTTCTAGTGAGTCGGAAAATGAAATGTAAATAAAACATAAATGTCCAGCAACTATAATGGAAGAGAAAGTGGCGCTAGAAGACTGGAAACAGCAACTATATAGAGAGATCAGATAGTGTTATATACCTATTCCTCTAATGTTGATCGCCTGTTTTTGATTGTTGTTGAATTTGATGAAGAAGGGTGGCCGCAAGTTGCAATGTTGCCTGAAGACGCATCTGGGGATCTGCTTCTGTGTCCTGAGAATTGCCTGGTGCTTGGTGATTACCTGGTTGTCGAATGTTCCCCACTGGCTGCCCTGCAGAAACGGGTGGATGCTGTTGGACATCTTGAGTTCGGCTAACCTGAGACACAGAGGAAGGGATAGAACGTAGCAGTTGTGGCTGAGAAAGTGGAACTACAGCATGGGTCTGCAAATTGGGATTTGTCACGAAGTTTGGCTGACCACTTTCTCTACTGTTTGACACAATTGATTCTTTCCCTGATTGTTTCTGGATCCCGACGAGAGTTGCTAGCTGAGCTAGGTGTTCTGATTGGAAAGCAAATGGCATGGCTGAAGAAATAGGAGGTTTATAATCCTGTTGAGGGGCAAACTTGCTTGGAGGTAACAGATTCATTCCTGGCATTTCAGGAACATATTTGCTTGAGTTGGATCCTTCTCCAGCCTTAGGATTTATGACTGGATAGGATTCTCCCATGGTTTGGCTAACTGAACGAAATGCAGCATCTGGAGATGGCGGAGGGAAACTCCCAGAGTGAGAACCTGGGATGTGAACATGATTTGACCACTTTGGTGGTAAGGCAGGATTCTGGGGCTGAACTTGGTCATGTCTGATCTCCCGATTACGTTCAGACAGTTTGACTCCAGAAAAAAGGTTTTCTCCTGCTTTTGGCAGTGGTCGCGGTGGTTGTGGAAAAACAGAAGCTCCAGGTATCAATTGACCTGATGAGTTATAGTTTTGCTCCTGCAGTGGTGGCCTAAATTCAGGGGAACCAGACTGCCCAAATGAGGTACCTTCACCAGAACCAGCTAAACCTGTAGGTTGATACATAGGAGTCGGCAGTTTCGGTTTTATAACTTCCAGAGGATTTTGAAGAGAATCATAATTCGACAGCTGTTCGAACGCTAATATGACACCAGCAATACTCAACTTTCCAGGTACTTTCAGAACCTTCTCAGAGAAATCTGATGGCGGAACAAGGAATAAGGTGACGCGTTCGCCAAGTTTGGAAACTGCAGCTCGCTGTTTCTCACCCAGATAGTGCATGAATTCATTATAGAAAGAAATGTCTGCATCAGTTTCTGGAACAAAAAAAACCACCCAACTGCTGGTTGCTTGGTAATAATGTTTGGCAAGCATATCAAGGCCTGTTCTAGCAGTGCAGTTCAGAAACTCAGGCCTGAAACATGATAGTTAACCAAGAGCATATAAACACAAAACTGTTGACATGTTTATAAGACAAAAGAAAAGAGTAATGTTAGAATAAATAAGCTACGCATGATAAAGCAGATTAAGGATAGTTAGAAAGGATCAGAAACTCTTTTTTTCAATTTTTTTTAAGATAGAGGAAACAGCATGAGCTGGAGTAAGGTAAAATATAAATATGTTATCACCAAATTTTCCTTGAATTAGAACTTATTTTGATACACATTGAACTATATGTTGACACAATTGTACAATATCGAACCAGTTCAAGATAAGTCATATAAAAGTAGCACATGAAACTTACAACATAAAATCAAGGACTTTGCCAACAGGCAAGCAGCGCGCTCGACAAACAGCAGTGCCTCCCTTCGCAATTATTCCCTCCCATTTCCACTCTTCTTTCTGAAGAGGTTGACGAGATTCAGGATTTACCCTTTGCAATCTGTTCACACTGGAAGACAAAGAATCTTGACCTGCATTTAATCTATCAAACGTTCTCCAGGATTCATCACCTTGTGCAAGTGGATGAATGGGGTTCCTGGAGTCCGGTAACTGTTTATGATCAAAAGGAAGAGATACAAAGTTCCTATTATATGAAGTACTGCTATCAGGAAGCCTAGGGAAACCCCTTGGGTATCCAGTGTCATGCTTTCCTTGTCCTGAGTCAGAGAATGGATACTCAGGAAGTTCCTTATCAGGAAATGGGTCTGCCTTCAGTTTCTTAGACAAAGGAAATGAGCCTTCTTCTAGATCCCAAGAATCTTCAAAAGGTGGGGTTCTTCGAAATCTCTCAGACGGGATATCATGCCATAGTCTACTTCTCTCCGGTGCAGGATTGCTTCCAAAGCGCTCATACAGATCTTCTGACATTCTCCTTTCTGGATCAAACTCTCGTACTCTACTATGTTCAAAGGTACTAGCAACAGATGATCCTTGACCAGCACCTGGTCGAAGGAAATTATTCCTACCAAATCCTAGCAAAGCTTTATTATCTCCAGAAACTGCATCTAAGTTTGAAAGCAATCTTGGAGATGGCCCAGGAAACTCTCTACCAGGACTGTCAAAATTGTTATCCCGTTGGAAGCGGTCACTGCCTTGTCCATTCAAACCTGATGGGAAACTTGGTCTAAAATTTGAATCAACAGGGTTGCTGGAGTTCTTAAAATGATCAGATGAAGAAGAATCACTCTTGGCAAAACAAATATGTACACGAGGATTGTTGAAAAGTTTTCCTTGAAGAGCTTCTTTAGCCCTGCAAGCTGCAACTATACTTCGGAACTGGACAAAGGCATAATTACGGCCAGGAAATGTAGATATTTTATCAATTTCACCAAAAGGTGAAAAAGCCCTCCGTAAAGACACTTCGTCAACATTGAGAGACAATGGAAAGCCTATCCATAATACTTCACTAGGTTCTGCACCCTTGTTTCCCCTAGGGTTGTCATATGGTTCTTCAGGACTCCGATGATTCAATCTGAAATCTCTTTGCAATAGTGGTTCTTCTCTCTCAATCGAGAATCTTTCATCAGTATGTCGAGGATATTCGTCGTCTTGTGGGTTCATTGAAATTTTATCCTGTCATTCAATTTTCTCAGAGAAATCAATACTGAAAATCCTCAGAATCTGCACTGAATATGGGCAGAGTAACATACGCCTATAGAAAAGTTAAATTTGCAAGAACATGGTCAACCTAGCCTGATGGCCACGAGACACCCCTTCTGTAAGATGATGCCAACTACAAGCACAATGAATGGAGGAAAACTTGGTGGAAAACGCACTTAAGTTTTCTTCAACAGATACAAAAAAAGCAGCTAGATCTCAGCTTGCTCTTTGGTAAAATTGTCTGATAATGAAATTTTCATAAATTGTTTTCGAGAAGGAAATTTTTCATAAATAGAAGAGGATGGAAGGATGAAATCAGCACAGTACACAATTACAATGAGTCGGTCTTATACAGACATCAAAACCACAGTGATCCGAAGAATCTTAAAATATACAGATTGTTCAGTTAATTAAAATACACCACCAGAACTGTGATATAAAACAATACTTTAACCAGTTAAAACCACATAAATCAAAACGAATTTCGCAGCAGTGACAATTAACTCTTATCTCGAAAGAAATTTAGCAATTGTGCAATACAGATCTCCTTCTCACTCAAAGAAAAGAATAGATACCGTTCACAAGATAGTAGGCAACAGAGTGTATGTCCAGTGCATGGATTATATAATATATATTCTTGCAATTTAGTATATCAAGAAGCCACTTCAGTAACTTAGCAATGTGCGGAGGGAACAAGCCCATAAAGAAATCAACAGCCCCAGACCATATCTTTGCAGTATTTTTTTTTCCTTTTGCACTATTACATTTTCGTTAAATGTCTAATGTGGTTTCCTGGATCATTGCATACCTGACACATCTGTCAACCATTTCTCATGAACATGGCTTAAGTCACTATACTAGTTAGATTAT
Organism: Pontederia paniculata; assembly: GCA_001647135.1. NCBI lineage: Eukaryota > Viridiplantae > Streptophyta > Magnoliopsida > Commelinales > Pontederiaceae > Pontederia > Pontederia paniculata. The sequence continues at coordinate 69,519 of LTAE01000109.1, read as the reverse complement.
TCCTTCTCCATTTTAATGAAAACATGAAGAAATGTCACTTCAAACACAATAAATTTGGCATGTGCCACTATTTCATATTCTATGAGTATCTTTTTAAGATAGATATTCTATGAATATTGCTTAATCATGTTGTAATCCAATTGGATCTCACCATTTTGTAAGTTAGATATGATGAACCAAGCACTCGTAATCTACGATATTCCAATCATTGTGCCTTATGGATCCTCATGTCAGGTGCATGAGAGTTTGACATAATCCGAACTAGTGCTCGAGATGTTGAATTTGATGGTCATGATAAATTCTATTGTAGATGGTCTCCTCCAAATATTACAACAGAAAACATGACTTACGCAGCAGCAGCATCATTTCAAACAAAAAATCTCAAGATCGAAGGACTATAAACAGTTAAAGGTGAGCCCGCACGTAGTTTAAAAAAGAGGATCTTCTCTTGGTTGTTTAGATGAGAACAAGTCCTCTCCAAAGTGGCGTAACGAGAAAACTGCCTGTCAGGCTGGGACCAAAAAGGACATTAAGCGCATTTTTTATGAGTGCAATGTCAGTAAAAAGAATTCAGACAGATAGGCGGTAACATGACCAATCCTAGTTAGACAATGACTTTTCCATACAAAGCTTTGTGCACACAATTAAGCCACACCCTTCCATGATGGCATTCTTGTGGGTTAATTGTTGCATCATAAGATGGTACTTTCGAGGGGAAGATATAATGATCTAATAGTACTGTGCATCACATTTCCGATTTGAGAAAAGAGTGGGGGTGGTTTTGCTTTGCCATTTCTACATTACACTTGTACATATTGCTCATGCCTTTCTTTAGCACAATTCTTTAGTCATCCTTTCTCAATGACGCCCTCTCCCCTTGATTAATAGAAAAAGCTATGAAGTAGAAACTTTAACAAATTCTTTCATGAGCATAGTAATCACATTAACTGATAAGATCCACACTCAAACATACCCTGCTTGATATTTCTTTTTTCCAATTTTCTTTGGGGAATTCTTTTGGTTTTCTCATCAGTTTTAAGCATGATATTTGCTTGCATAATCCAGTCAAGTGAGATCAACGCTTATTTTAGGGGGTAGTGAAATAAAAAGTTACATTAATGTATATGGATGATTCCTGAAGAGGAGATTTGTAACTTGTTAAATTAAGAACTACTATAGTCCCCTACATCTATGTTAAGGAGATTCATAATCTTGTTTGTACTACCTACTGCAGTCTATTTAAGGGTATGAAATATCTCATGTAAAAGATTCAAACATTTCAGTGTTCCTTTAAAAATTTTAAGTGCATCATTTCTTCACCAGTGCATATGTTTATTTATCGATATGTGTGTGTAAATATATATGCATGTGTGTGTGTTTTTGGCATTCCTATGCCTAACTGCCATCTTCCTTTCGACTAAAAGCTAGATTACCATCAATACCAAAGTTTATATTGTATTTCCAAACTGGATTTTAAGAATCCACTCCTCGTGAATATGTATTAGTAAGGAATGATGAAAGCTGTATTAAGACATTAAAATATCAGATATTAAAATAGTTTGATGTCATGTTTTTTGTTGGGTAGTCTGGCATCATGTTGCCATCTCAAAAAAGCTCCAGACTCATTCAGATGAGCAAGAACAAGGATACTCTTAATAACATTTTCACATGCATGAGATACGAGCATCAAAATGTTATCTGAAAATTTAGCTTCATTTTCATATATGCACAATTCCTGCTAAAAGAAGAGGGTCGCAACATAAATAAGCTTTTTGAAGTATCATTTCATGGCCCATTTTCATGTACCATAATATCACATTAAATAATATCTGATGATCACGCCAGTGAACTTAATTATGAAACCATGTAAACAGTTCAATCAACAATTCTCTATTACGTCAGGTTGAGCATTCAACAGGCTGAGACAAAAACATTTTTTTTTGTTTGTCAACCTGAGATTAGGAATTTACGTATAATGAAATGATTCATTGTCATGTGAATAGATATTAAACTATCTACACAGAAATAGCTAAAGAGGATTCATGAGTTGTTCTTTTCTTCTTATGTACACAATGAGGTTATATTCTATTTTTCAAATCTGCAAACAGTACAGAGATTATTGGTCCAACTGTATTTATATAACTTTTCCATCATAGGAGTGTGGCCGGAACAGGAAATTTGCATTTTAGATAGCAAGCTCAACAAAATTGCCAGAATGAGTTCCGAATAATTTGTCAAAAAAATTCAATGCTGATATTGCTTCCATATAAATTCTTTTTCGAAGGGTTTTCATTGTATATATACCTTGAAGCTGTTGTGCAATATCATATTCTTCTTCTATTTTGTGCATGTTGGAGGTTCCTTACTTACCTTAAAGATACAATTAGTGGATACTATTTTAATTACATTGCATTTATAATATAACTTTTATGTATGTTTCTTCTTTCCTTAGAGAAGAATCTTTGTTATTGTAAAGCATATATTGTAATGAACTTGAGAAGAAAGCACTACATGAACTGAAGTACAGGGACTGTACTCCACAACCAAAATAGAATAACGAATTGGGAGCAGACAAAGGTTGTCATGACTAACCCCCTTCGAAAACTCGATCCTAACAGGGAATCCGGCGATATTGCAACCTTGGAGTGATTTGAGTGCAATGACGGCATCTTCCACCTTCCTGTAATTGACGAAGGCATAGCTCCTACCAGGTACATAAGACAAGTTTTCGATATCGCCGAACCTAAAGAAGCGCTCAGATAACTCCCTTTCTATGACATGAGGGCTTAGGTTTCCGACCCAGAGGTGCCTCGAGGGAGGCGCAACTCCCCACCCACTCCGGCGTTCCTTCTCATCAAACTTGTCCCTTCCTCCGCCCCTCGCCATCTAAAAGCACAGAAGAGGATTGCAATCAATCCCAATGACGACTAACAAAAGTAAAGACGCTCAGATACGATCTCAAACAACAAAATTAAGCAATTTTCCAATAAACGGAAAGGAAAACACATCGAAAGCGATCCGAAAATTTCGAAAACCCCTAAAAGAAAACAAAAAGTTATACGACGCCAGAAAGCGGAGAGACGATCAATACAAAAAAATCCAAAATTCCTTCAAAAAATCCGAAGCAGAAACGATAGAAGCAAAATAAATTTCAAAAAAAAAAAACAAACAAACAAAGCAAACGGAGCGATTCATCGACTAGATAAAAGAAACAGCGATCGAAGCGAGGAAGAATGGATTGGAGAAGCAAGAGAAGGAGAACGAACCATCTTTGTCTCCGGCGCAGGGGTTTGGAAGCGATCGGAGGCTTTAGGGTTTGGGTAGCGGCCGCCGAATGTGCCGACGGCGAGGAGGAGGGAGAAAGGAATCGCCCGCTTCGCTTCGCTTCGCGTCGCTATGGAGAGAGAGAGAGAGAGAGAGAGAGAGAGAGAGACCAAAATGGTACATGCCTTATATGTGTAAGAACAGCCATCTCCACCGTCCGATGAAGCTTCCAATTGATTGATATATAATAAAATATTTTTTCGATGATTAATAAAAGTTAATATTTGAAATATATATATATATATAATTAAAATAAAATACTCATATTATTAATCGTTCATTTTAAATATCTAATTTAAATCATAAATTTAAAATGAACGAGTATAAAAAATGTTTTTATTAAATTATATACGTAAAGGATTTAAGTCATTTTAACGTACATTCATTTTCATCTTTAAATTCCAAAAAAAAAAATTCTAACCTTTTTATTTAGTCACAATAAACTTTTCTATAATATTGTAATGGTTCAATTACATTCAACTTTTCTATAGTCTAAAAATTAATGGATGTATTCTTAAATTTCTTATGAATTTAAAACAATCAAGTATTTTTTAGGGTTTTCGTTTTTTTTCCTTAAAAAATATAATTAAATAAATAGGAAAACAAAGATAAAATATATCCTACTTTACAAATATATTCAACTTCTCTCTTCATCATGTCAAAAATAATTTTAATCATTAAATTTTAAATTTACTATTATGATCTACAATAATTGATATCAAAATTGTACTGTGAACATATGAATAACTTTAATAATAAAATGTTGGATATAGGAATTTCCATAATTGGTTGTGATGTGAAACTAATAGAATCATTAAAATGAACCGATTGAGCCAAATGCGAATTCTTTGTACTTAGGAAGTTATGTCGAATAATATGTAATATCTATATGAAAGTTTACAATTGAAAGACACATTTAATTTAGTAGATAAAACAACTACTCGAAGAACAAATATGAAGTTAAAATTATGATATAAGAAAAGTTGAAGAGAACAAATATTGAGATCAAAATAGAAAAATATATCCTACTTTATAAAAGGTATTCAACTTATTTCTTTTTTGGGAAGAACGATAACAATGAAAGTGTCGTCCACCACTCTTTATCGTGTCAAATATAATTTTAATAATCAAAATTTGATTTTTACCATTATGACATGCTATTGAAAGTTTGATATAAAATTTATGTTGACATATATGAATTAAATGTTAAGTATAAATAGTATTTCCTTGATCAAATTGTAAATTAAAAATTGATGGTTAAAAGTGTGTGATACGATATCGATAAAACAGTACTACGTGCTCATTAATATCTTTAGAATATAATAATTATATAATATAAAGATATTAATAAGTCTTACCACATGCTGAAAACCTTGATTTATAATTATGCGAAATGTGCAAATGAATATTCCATAATAATTATGACATATTAGTCTCCGCTGCGCAAAGATTTTACTCACTATTGTCAAGTTATTGATAATATTCTTATTGCCCATGTTAATCAATCAAGGAAAAAATACGATAGACTCAATTGTTTAAAAATAATAGTTATTTTTACATCTTTATATGTGTATTTTGTAAATAATTACATATAAAATAGATATGAATAAGGAATATATGGAGTAGATTAATATATGGAGCACCATAAAATATATGATATAAGTTTATATAGATAAAAATTTGTGTGGGTTCGTGTCGTGCTCTTGACAATCAACCCGTATTTAATGACGCTCATGCTTGTGTTCATGTCATGCTCGAAAATAAATCGTGTCTTCATGTGGTAAAATTAGCATCCGAGCAGCTCGACTCAAATTTGATCGTGTCATGAAGTGTCCGATCGACGGGTAAAGCCAGTATTATTTTATTATTCATTTGAAAATTTTAATGGTTTCTTAAAAAAAACCAATATTATAAATAATAATATATGCTATTATTATATTAATAAGTAATACATGGAAGATGCATTAGAATATATTTATTATATAGATTAAATTCAAAAAATTACGTTGAAAGAAGAATATAAACTCGAATTAAACATATAGATAAGCACATTCTTTATTAATTTTTTTTTAAATATTATATTCTATAGGAAATATTTATATTTGATATATTATATTTGACATATTTGATATTTATTAAACATATAGATAAGCACATTAGAATTTTTTTTAATAATATATTCTTTATTAAATTACGCCGGCAGTCGGAAAATTTGTGTTGGGGATACTAACCGATGTGTTTGTTGAGGATATGTCTAATTAAATAATTATTAAGAAGAAGATAAACTAATGAAATATAAAGGAAAATAGAAGAGAGAATAAAGATAAATAAAAATAATAATTTTATTTGAACGAATAAATATTTTATACATATTTAATCATATAAAATTAAAATAAATAATATATTTTAAGTGCACTATTTTTATTCATTTAAAATTGGCGAATAAATAGACTATTGTAATAAAATATAAATAAATTAAAATAATTTTTTTTATTTCATCTTCATTGACTAAAAATACAATGAAATAAAATTAAGCCATTAATTTTCTTTTTCTTTACTATTTTTTTAAAAGGAAATTTTAATTATCCAAAACCAGAGAACCCGCTGAAATCGCGGTACAAAATATCTTGCAGGCCGGGAGGGGGTCCTGCTCCCCAAAAAAGATCGGCATTTCCTGCTCTGTCGGAATTCGCTAAGTTGTCGGCAGCGATATTTGCTTCCCGATAGCAGTGATTACAAGTAAAAGTTACAAAATGCTTAGAAAATTGTTTGATATCTCCCAAAATGTTCCACAGCCTCCATGGTTGGCGAGCTCTTCCGTTGATAAGTTGCACCAAGTTAGATGAGTCTAGCTCCAGCATAACATCCCGATATCTTTCTCTTATAGCTCTCCTTAACCCTTCCAGCGCGCCTCTAGCTTCTGCTTCCAGTGCCAATGATGCGCGAAATCCTACTGTCCCTGCAGCTAAAACAAAGTCATCATTAGTGCGAATAATGTAACCTGCTCCCCCTCTTTCCCCGACATTGACGAAGGATTCGTCCGAGTTAATTTTAACTCTGCCAGGAGGAGGGGGCTCCCACCGGATCATATGTCGATCCTGGGGGCGAGTTGCCTCAGAATAATGGTGTGTATCATATTCCGTGAAGCCAGCCAAAGCTTTAACCCATATCGCAGGGACGATTGCCGACCTGGACTTAAACAGTGTGTCGTTTCTTAAATTCCAGAGACCCCATAGAGAGAAAGCAAATAAGGCTTGAAGTTTACGCGTTGATTCAGCAAATAGAGAGGAACCCTCATGTACCCAACTACCCAAGTGCCAGCTCTCCCTGTGTTAAAATTTAAACATGATTTGTGCCTCAAAATGATCCCATAACTCCAGTGCCACCGGGCACCTAAAGAACAGATGTGTTGCTGACTCCGGGAAAAGGCCACATAGAGGGCACATAAGGTCAAGATCCAAAATGAAAGCTGACAAATAATCTTTCGTAGGTAGCCGAAGATGTAAGAGTTTCCACAAAAAAAATATTAATTTTAGGTTGTATGTTTAGGTTCCAGACTGCCTTCCAAGTCTACCTTCCAAGTCCCAGCGATGGGTTTAACTGGCGGCTTATGGAATAATACACTGAGCGAGCAGTGGGCTTTCCCTAGGTATCATGTACCCAGCACCATTGGTCATCATCAGCATGAGCAGGTAAATATATATCAAGAACGCGGTCTACCAGAGTAGGACCAAAGCATTGATGCAATAAAGGAACATTCCAATAATGATTTAGCATTAGATCATTTACACGCATACTGATCGAGTACATTAACATTTATAAATGTAGGCATTAACCTCAGTGGGATGCAGAAGATCCACGGGTCCTTTAATATGTTTGTTTTGGACCCTTGGATAATATGCTTTTTGATACCCTGCTTAATTACCTTTAGAGATTTTATCATCATCCTCCAGATCCAAGACATATGCGTGTTACTTTGTTGAGACTCCTGGCACCAGGAATGGAGAGGGCCATACTTATTGATAATTAGGTTCACCCATGGTGTGTTTTCCTTATTCAATATCCTAAACAAATATTTAGCTTGAAGAGCAGTTCTCATTAACCTTGAGTTTCTGATTCCGAGACCCCCACATGCTTTTGGAAGTTGGACTGTCTCCCAGTTAATCAAGTGTAGACCCCTACCTCCTTCCTTCTTCGACCACAAGAAGCCCCTAGCTAATCTCTCCAGATTATCCAGGACCCCCCCGGAGATGTAGGATACCCCTAATGAATAGTTAGGCATAGAATTAAGAACCGATTTTATTAAAACAGGCCTACCTGCCATGTTAAGATTTTTCATTTTCCAACCTGATATTCTAGATGTCGTTCTATCTACCAATTTAGCCTGAATGGATATGGGGATGTATTTGTATGATATCATAGTGCCCAAGTAACTAAAAGGGAAAAGATTCGATTTTCATTCCTAATTTGTCTTTGATGACATTCTTCCTTCTCTGATCTAATTTCGGAGGTAGATAAATTTCAGACTTATGTGGGTTAATCCTTTGATTAGTTAGGATGTAGTATAATTCCATAATTTTATTAATTGTCCTACAATTTTTAACCGTAGCCATAACACAAATGATTAGATCATCCGCATAGAGGAGATGATTGATGGAGAAAGTACCAATGGAATAGGGAACAAGTGATCCTGAAATTACATCTTGATTCATTAATGTCGACAAAACTTGTGATATGAGAGTAAATAGATAAGGAGATAGGGGATCTCCTTGTCTAATTCTTTGTTGACTTCTAAAATAGGAGGATGAGGTACCATTAATTACACATGAGAATGTGGGGGATTTAACACAAGCCATAATTCAGGAGATGAACTTAGATGGGAATCCCATAACATTCATTACATTTTCTATAGCCTTCCAAGCCACCCTATCAAAAGCTTTAGCCATGTCAGCCTTAAGCATCATACCTTTCCTACTTCCCTTAGTCATGGAATGAGCTAACTCCTGACATATCAAAATATTGTCATTGATAGATCTGTTTGTTACAAAAGCTTATTGTGATGTGTCAATTATGTTTGGTAAGACATGTTTTAACCTGCCTACTAATATCTTGGATGTTGCTCTGCATATTATATTGCATAATGATATTGGCCTGTAATCACTTACTGTCCTTGGGTTGTCTATCTTAGGTATAAAGATTAATGAGGTTTTAGACCAATTCTCTAGCATAATCCTTATATTAAAGAAGTGTAGTATCTCTCTGGTTACTGAGTCTCCCAAAATGTCCCAATATCACCTATAAAATTCCAATGTGAATCCATCAGGTCTTGGTGCCTTACCAGGGGTAGTGACCAGAAAGCAGACTTAACCTCCTCAGGAGTGACTGGGGACTCTAGACTTGTTATAAGGTCTTGAGGCCGGGTGGGTAGCTCAGGCCAATCTGATATATTAACAGGAGATGGAGTATGACATTGTCATAGCTCCTTGTAATACTTAACAAACTCATGTAGAATGTCCTGGTGTGTGGTCAAATTTGCACCAGTGGAGGAGCTGAGATTATGTATTAGGTTTCTTTTATGTCTTACCATGGTAGTTAAGTGGAAGAATCTTGTGTTTCTGTCTCCTCTTTTATGTCTTACCATGGTAGTTAAGTGGAAGAATCTTGTGTTTCTGTCTCCCTGAGTTAGCCACCTGACCCATTGATTTTGACCACCATTTTAGGGTTATCTGTCTAAGCAAAGCTGACTGTTGATGGTATAAGGATCTAAGCCTACCCAGCTCATTCATGTCCAAGCCATATTCTTCATCCCTCCCTTCTAACTTTGCTATCTCCTCCTTAACAAGTTGCACTTTGATATCCAGTGGTCCAAGGTTATTTTTATTCCATACTTGTGTTTTTCATTTTACCAGATTTAAGGATTGATGCAAAGGTGTATCTAGAGACCTAGAGTCCCATATTTGTTTAACTATATTCCTAGCCGCATGGTACTCAAACCAGAATAATTCAAGATGTTCGGTCAAGAGCCCCAAGTTTGATCCCTGGGAATTTTAACAACCATTGTGAATTTATGAAGATTCTATCTAATTTACACCATATTCTAGTTGTACCATACCTGTTGTTACACCAAGTATATTTTCCACCCTCCAGCGGTAGATCAAACAATCCTTGGTATGATATAAGGTCCCTGAACCTACGAATAGATCTAGTGAGTTGAAAGAGTTTACCTCCTTTTTTATCCTCCGGTAGAAGGATTGAATTAAAGTCTCCTACAATTGCCCAGGGTGCTTCCCCAATGTCTATTTTTATCAACTGCCCCCATAGCGCTTCTCTAGAACTTGGTAAGTTGCTGGCATAAACGCATGTCAAGAGAAACGAGAAGTCAAACGTTGAAACTACAGCATGTAAAAGTTATGTTGAGGAAAGGAGCGGGGTCACCTGGATTTCCTGTCCCTTCCATGCCAGGATGATGCCTCCGGATGTGCCAGTTCCTTCCGAGCAGCACCCTTGCCAGTTTCTTCCCATATGACGAATAATTTCTTCCGAGCTAGCTTTTGTGTTGTGGATCTCTACCAAAACTAATAGGTCCGGTTGTTGATTACGGAGTATGTCGGCGAGGCGATCCCGGACCTTACTTCTTAACGCTCCCCGACAGTTCCATTTCAGCAGCCTCATACGTTGAGGTCCAGGTTGGCCGAGCCTTCCCTGGAGACCCTATGACTGGTATCCTGCATATTCTCAAGAACGATGTTAGAACTCTGTTTAGTACTGTTCTTACCTTTACCCTTGCGCTTACTGTTAAGAGAAGGCAGCGCCGGGGTGGGGGGTTTAGGTTTTCTTCTGACAACTGGCTTCCATATCCCACTCTTGAGGTCTGAATCCTCCCGGGCCTCTTCATTAGAGTCCTTCCTTGGCGAGTGTTCCTCCGAACCCATTTCCACAAGAGTAGCCTTCATTTGCTCCACCAAGGCATCATGCATGGACCCTGTCTTCTCTCTCTGAGTCGGCTCTGATGCAGGCGACCTCTGCCTGCACAGGGGACCAGGTATGGAGGCCGGAGATGGGAATGACCTTGTTGCTCTCACCGGAACTCTCTCTGAGGCTATGTCTCTTTCTAGGTCCGAGAAGGCTTTTTGCTTGGCAGGTGGGGTGAGCTCTGTGTTATCCAAAGCTCTCACAGAAGTCGAAGTTTGTAAGTGCGGTGAGTGCGGGACGCGTGCCTCGTGATCGGGGTGTCTTGCAATTACTGCTGAATCCTGACCCTCCTTTTTCCTGATAATATCCTGATGTTCGAAATGACCAAGCTGCCCTTCTATCACGTGCTTCATCTCAACGCTTGTTGTGCTAACTTTTGGTAGTCGACCGTTAGATCAAGTACTGATTAGGTCACTTAATCTGATCGTTGTGTGATCATCCAACAGCTGCGCCCCTTATAGGGTTACGATTGCCGACACGGCTGGCATCTCTCCGGTTCTCTGCGGTTTGGTTGGGTGAACCCGGTTCAGTTTTCCAGTCCGCCATAGCGAGTTGTGCGGCTGTTGCGGACTGGATCTTCCCCACCCACGATCATGCCGAGAAGTCGATCTCCGACGAAACCGGGGAACTTGGTCCTGTTGGTCAAGCGTTTGGCGTCGCCTAGCCGAAGGTGCCTGCATCCACGATTCATAGAGCAGGACGCTTCCGACGACATCACCTCTGCTTGCACCCTGGATCATCGTCCCCTGGTTCTTCGAGCATCCCTCCAACCTATGACCTACATGTCCACAACAGAAACAAAACAATGGTAAATTCTCATACAAACTCTCTGAAAGTACCGATTCCCGTCCGGCTGCTTGATCCACACTCCTTGCTTAATCGGTTTGGACAGATCTATTTCAACACATATTCTGGCAGTGTTTCCTTCGATCTCTCCCTGTTGGTGCTCCATCTTCAGCGGACAACCAAAGTGCGATGCTATGCGAGTAAGCGATCCAGAACTACCCAACTCATATGCCAGTCCCGACAGTCGGATCCACACCGGAGTGGAGATTTGATTTTCCTCCTCTGCTCTAAAGAAAGGCTTTGCTTGCATGAGGTGAATGATGTGTCCCTTAAGATTCCACGGACTACCTTTAAGAATCTGCAGACGTTCCTCCTCATTAGAAAATGTGAACAAGATGTAAGCATTACCCAAATCCCTAGCTTGTAATGGCCCCTTCAGACTCCAGATCGATGGAAGGTCTGATCGAAGCTTCTCTAGAGTGTCTGCACCTCCTAGAACACGACCGTATTTTTTTACTCTCTCTAGCTTGTAATCTGCAGACGTTCCTCTTCACTATTTTTTACTCTTAACAAACGAACCCCTAACCCTCACTTTTCAACCAAACAATCAGGAGTGAACCTACATATAGTGTGGGGGGACCTCTCGCCCCCACCAACTTTTCGATATAGAAAGTATATATATATAAGTATATACTAGTAGATATAATTAATATATAAAATAAATGCTATACAAAAGTAAGATTATATATTTGGTGTAGTGGTTAAAGGGCTTTGAGTACTACGTTGAGATATAGTGTTCAATTCCTAGTCTCTCCAAATATTTTTTATTTTACTTTTATATATATTGGCCCCTTTTAACTTTTCATTGTGGGTTCGTCCATGCAAATAATCTATTTTCAACTTGTAGGTCACACCTAATTTTAGTTGTACAAATAAAAAAAGTAGAGTAACTTACTCTAGCTTTAAGCAAGAATAAGTCTATTCCTATTAAATTATGGCTATTAGATTCCATGATGAATTATAAAAAAATAATAATTCATAAATAGTGAAATGGCAAAATACTAAAGAGATTATTGTTTAAAGTCATAATCTTTTATTTGACGTCCCATTATAAATATAATATACTATATTATTTAAAAAGTTTAATGTAGATACAACAAAATTAAGAGATTAACATATTTGACAGAACAATTCAGATAAACAAATTAGTTTTGATCTAAACTATTTTGCGATAAAATTTAGCACTAAGATACAATTATTTCACAATGCAACCGCAGAGAAAAAGCATTGCACTTTTATTAAAACCTAATATAAAAAGGGCATAATATATACTATAAAGGTGCATAAGCAAGAGATTATTACTTTTAAGCTATTCATCATATTTAGATAGTTATTTTATGGAAGTTGTGAAAGTTAATTTATCATGCAAATTTAAAATGTTGAGCTCAACAAACAAATTAAATAAATAAATAATAAATAAATGAACTGCCATCGCATCGCATGAGGAGAGAGAAATAATGAGAAAAAAAATCACAAGATCACATTGGATAAGAAATAATAAATAAAAGTTCCCCACAAAAATAGAAATAATAAATGAAGTGCTATTGCAGTCAAAGCAAGGAGACCTGTTCACAATCACATGGCCCTTCTTCTTCTCTCCACTTCCACTCTGTCCTCCTCCACATTGGCCAGTTTCGTTTCTACTTTCTAGTCCCCTCTCTCTCTCCTCTCTCTCTCCTCTCTCATGTTACTATCAATCATGTCAATCGCCCTCAATGCTAATTCCACTAAAAATAATACATCTCAACCATGCCATGGATTGGGTGCACTGCATACTATTATTACCTATTTCTACTTTCTTCTCTCCTTCCACTATGAAATAGAGAGATTTTAAATGATAATATTTTTTAATTAAGTTAGTTGATATATAATTAATGAATTTAACGATGATATGTGTACCTTATTTAACAAATCGTTAGATCTAAAATTTTTGATTAAAAAAATAGAAAATAATAATCTTAAATAAGATTTACCATAGATTTTAGATCTGACAGCTTATTAGACAGGATACCTGATAGTACTCAAGTACATTATTATTAAATCCATAATTAATAGATTTATGTATTGGAAGTTTTCTGTTCTAAGGCCAAGAATTATAAATTATACACTAATATTTTTTTTATCATAACAATAATATTTATAATCATTGTAAACTTTTTCATCTGTTATAAGATTGGTTGATGTATGGTTATTAAATTATTCCAAAGTAAATAAAGAAAATTTGTGACTGTCGAAACCAATTATAACTAAAATTATTATAAAAAATAGAATGCACTAAATAAATGAATCAAAATAACTAAAAAGTGAACCGTTGGCACAGACGATTAGCGAAATTATGTTCTTGGTTAAGAAAGTGGAAATTAGTAACTTCGAGTTCGATTTTCGAAGTCATCAATTTAGTCAAAATTTTTGTCGCTCTCATCTGAACACCGAATTAATCGAGCGCTAATAGTTCTGAACATCGATGAGTCTAGATCGAAAAAAAAAAACTAACAAATAATATTTTCAATATTTTTTTATCACTGATCCAAATCCCTTCCCCCCCTCTAATTATGTCAAAAGAGGCCAAAATCTCATCTTGGTCTTGCATTGATATCCCACCACAAGGACAAACGTAATAACCAGAGCTAAAAGCCAAAAAGCGACCCCTTTTCCCCTCTCTCTCTCCTCTCTCCTCTCTCCTCTTCAGCTGTGTTGTTGTGTGTGTTGTCCTAAACTTCTAAAAGCAGTGGTAAGAAGAGGGGAGAAGGCAAAAAGGAGGCGACTTGGGGTGTCTCTTTGAGCTTTCCAAGTGGAGTGGTTTATTTTTCTTGTTGGTCGTCGTCTCGGCTTCTTAGATTTTGAGCTCTTCCGCTTCCTTCGCCTTTTTTGGGCTCAAAAAGTTTGAGGGGGCTGCGGAGGGAGATCATGTTCTCTGGCCTGATCCACCGGCCGGAAGCTTCCATTCAACCGGAGGAGACCCACGGCCCCAGCCTCGTCCTCACGGCGGACCCGAAGCCCCGTCTCCGATGGACGGCGGACCTCCACGAGCGCTTCGTTGACGCCGTCGCCCAGCTCGGGGGACCCGAAAGTTCGTACCTTTTCTGCCCTATTACTTGGATCTTTTGTTCATCTCGTCCCGGATGGGTTAAATGTGAGATCTTGTGCGCTGCCGTGTGAGGAATCGTGATTTCTCGATGTTAATTATATATTGCTTTTACCGTTCGTGTTTTTTGGGCGAGTCACCCTCTTTACGATCGTAATTAGTTGAAAAGTTTGATCTTTTCGAGTGGTTCTGTTGGCATTCTCTGAAATATATTTGTTAAAAGTTCTGGTGCCAAGTTCGTATCCCTGGTTATCATGTATCATCTACCATTCCTTAGTAGATGTCTCAGAAGTTATCATTACGCCGAGTTCACTTGATCTAATTTGTGCTCAATCGGCTCTTTAAAAGCCAAAAGTGCCTTTTTTTAGGTTAGGCTTTGTCCTTCTCCATTTCGCCTTCAAAGTCAACTACGATATCCTTGTAGGCGGATAGGTTGATCATAGTTATCTCTAAAAGGTGGATTCTTTAGTGGTCTAAGACAAATGGTTTCTCCATCTAATTTCTTAGGTGTTTCTGGTGTGATTTCCAGAATCTATTCAACCTGTAGATGAAGTAATCTCTCGATAAATCACTCACTTCGTCGAGTTCACTTTATGGATTAGCTTCCATTTTAGCTTGTGAGAATTCTGCTGATCCTCAATGTTGCTGTTCCTTGCAAGTTGCAATCCTTATCCCTCATATTTGTTTTCAGATGCTATGTTTGTCAACCTTATCTTACATAGGCAGCTTATTATTCAATGATCAAGTTTTTCTAACATTGCAATCCTTATCTTATGGTGTTCTATTAATCATTCAACATTATATTTTTTTCAGTCAATAACATTTGTTGGCCATAGTTTGTTGAGTTTTCCGTGCTATCAAACATTGGTTTTGCATTTTCAATTCCTATCCTTTTATTAGCTTTTTTTGTCACTTATCAAGGTAAGAACTACTATTTGTTCCTAACATAGTGAAAGTATCTGTGTTCATATTCACCGTCATGTTGTGGAAACTTGGCCTATCTTTTATAGTATTGATATCCTAAGAGTATATGATATAAGAATATTGTGCATGAAATATAGCATGCCTCTTGGAAAATCTCATAGGCAATGTTTACTTATGTTATTGGCTTCTTTGGTTATATTTTGCCTGATAAGATGGTTAATATCGTAGAGGCGACCCCCAAAACTATTATGCGAACAATGGGAGTAAAAGGACTTACTCTTTTTCACCTGAAGAGTCATCTCCAGGTATTGTTGATCACATTTATTATCTCCCTCTTATTGGAATTTCATTTAATAGAATCTTGTTAATGGAAATTGAAGCTATCTATATCACTATTTATCTTTCTATTCTAATCTTTTTTTCAGAAGTACAGATTAGGAAAGCAGTCAGGCAAAGAAATGACTGAGCAATCCAAAGATGGTAAGTGCAAAGGATAGGAATTTTTTCTTATTCCTAGATTCTGAATTATAATATGTGTGCCCATTTCTTAACTTTTCCAAGTTATTTCCAGTGAGGCTGTTAGAACCACATATATTTGGAAACTAGTTAAGCAGGCATTATAATATTTGAATCTTTGTTGTCATGTTCATGCCTTGTAGACTGTCTTGGAATAGAATTAGATGGAATCTGTTTGCCAGTAGTTATGTCACTTCTTGTGGTGCTTAGGTGTAGTTATCTTTCATAATTGATGGAGAAATATGTAGATTGACTTAACTTTCTCATTTTCGTATTTCGTCTTTCGTCCATTATGTGTCTCTTTAAAAAAAATTGACTAAGCGGTAACATCGAGGTGTATCAGCTAGCCAATAGTTCTATTTGCATTCTGTTTGCTCGAGTTTTAATTGATGACATAATGTTAAAGACATGAACTAACCTCTTTGGCTCTTTCTAATAAATGGACCTGAAATTCAGCTTCCTATCTTTTAGAGAATCCAAGTAACAGTGCTTTATCGCCAAGATTACCAGCTCCTGATGTGAATGAGTAAGAAAACAATTTCCCATTATTTTCCCTGATATTGACCAAAATTTTTGAGTGAGCAGATTTCGCAAGTTATATCTTGCATACATTTCATAAAAAAGTAAAATTTGATGAAATGTGCTTCATTTTAGGGGTCAAGAAGTTAAAGAGGCACTGAGAGCTCAAATGGAGGTTCAAAGAAGACTGCATGAACAAGTAGAGGTAAAATTCCATTCTTTTGACAATTTAGTAAAATCTTTGGTGATATTCTGTCCCGAGGTATCTAATCTAGTAGCTTTGTTATGTCACACATATTTTTCTAAGAAAACCTGTTCAAGTGTTGAATTCCTTTTATATTCTACAAAACTCTGTTGAGATGGTTTTCACATTTCAAGGAGCTTGATTGCAATAGTATTTTTAGTTTTTTTCCAAGTAAAAGTAAGGATAATGCCAATAAAATTATCAAAACGATCTATGCAGAAGTGGTCATTTCGTCCATTTTGTCAAACATGATCGAGGTAATTTGATACCGCAATGGTCAGGGACTCAGGGTCATGAAAATCATAAGTTGTCTTCCATATCCTTTCAACCCTTCAAACTAAATTATGCTGCCCATGTTAGCAGTTCATATTACATTTAGGCTCTGTTTGACTTGCCTTAAAAATAACGTCTACATTAGCGTGTAGTGTGTTGATTAAGTCAAATACACTATTTAAGATGTTTGATAAATATAATTAATAATAATGACAAACGATTAAAACATAATATTTTGAGACGCTTGAAAGACGAACATTTAGGATAGCGACTAGTGTGTTGAAATTTAGTTCCAAGTATGCTCTCAAAATATTTCATTATTACTCACTATTTGTATGAATACACATATTCTTTTATACCATATGACCACTTTATTATTTATTATTATTTTATCAATCATTTGGTTAACTATTTATTTTATTATTATTAAATAGTTCATATAAAAATAAGTTATTTAATTTAGGATGCATACAATAATGCAAACTATTTAAATAATTATTTATATCCTTTTTAGTCTTTTTACGTTTGTCGATCGATTCATAAATTGCATTTGCCAAGCACTTTTATTAAATTTAATAATTAACTCGCTAATCGCTATCCGCTATTAATTCTTCAAACCACTGGTATGTCAAACATAGCTTTAATATGATATTCCTCATCTTCATTAAAAAAAATGATATTCCTCAGCTCACCACATTACCATTTGGTGTTTTCTCCTTTCGGTAATTTGAATCCAGATAGTCTACATTGAATTAGAGAGAAAATCATCCCTGATCATCTTGCTCGTGTCATGGTAAAGTTTAGAGTCAAGATACTTATTACACAACCTGAATTATCAATTTTTCATTTTAGTATCTGGACTGATACTGTTATCAGCTATAGTTTTTGGTAAAGTTTAGAGTCAAGATACTTATTAACCTGAATTATCAATTTTTCATTTTAGTATCTGGACTGATACTGATATCAGCTATAGTTTCTGCAGTGTTTCCACAATTTCTTTTTTAGCTTTTCTATGAAGGAGGTACTCGGTATTGTAGAAAAATCACCAATGACCTCTCTGGTTGATAGAAATATTTTTTTCACTGGAATTTGGAAACACAAAACTTTTGACTTTATATCAATTTCTTTGCCCAGATTTTGATAAGGTTTTCTTTGGCACCCTCAACAGGTTCAAAAACATGTGCAGATTCGAATAGACGCCTACCATAAATACATTGATTCCTTATTAGAAAAAGCCTGTAAAATAGCATCAGAGCAAATTGCATTAAGTGGTCTCAACACAACTGGACTAGACATTCCGGATATGGCAACTGGTGTCGTCTGCAATTCTTCTGATCCCTTGAGCCAATCCGTCTTCCATCAGTTATCTGTGGGTTCAATCAGCTTGCAGAGTCCCGGAGGCAAGTCTTCTTCCTCATCAGTTATAGAAGGCCAATTCCTTTATCACAAGCCACCTGAACTGAAACCTTAAGCAATGGCCTGGAAAGATCGAAAATTAGGAAAATGCTCACTTTCTTGAATCAGAATCGAGTGGATATCGGAAGAACTCGAACGACGGAAATTTAAAAAGATCACCTTTTTAATGTTGATGTTATCTCGTTTCAAGGTTATATGAGAGTTCCGACTTCCGAACATCAGAAACAAGATCACCTTTTTAATGTTCTGTTTCAGTGGTCTGTAATGGTCAGGAAGGAGGCTTCAACTCCTCTACTTATATGTGCAATCATGTTATTTGTTGGTCAAGCTACTTTAATATCACAATATTCACTCATTAAATTAACATTAGTCTGCAACAATATTTTTATCCTTAATTGCATTGTTTTAGATGTTGCTGACATCCAAGTTCTCTCTATCTGATACAGATTGGCAACATGTAAGCTTTTGACTTTATTCTGTAGTCATCATAAATGCACTTGAAGTAGATAACATGTCGCCTTCATCGACTTTATTCTGTACTTTCTTCATATCTTGAACCTTTCTACTTATGATTAATTCAGTTTTTAATCTCTCTAAATGAAAACTTGACAAAAAAAGGCCCCAAACAGATTAAGATTCTTCAGTCTGTCTGTAAACTCTTTTTAGTTTTCTTGTCATTAAATTTCCATAAGAAAATGCTAAAGATGAAATTTTGAAAAGCTTCCTTGGCATTTCTTTTGTATTCCGAGAGCTTGGTCTCGGACATGCATGTTAAGATTGTTTGCATGATGTAAGGTCTTCAAAAGAAGAATGATCGCTTACAAGATTGATTGATTGATTGATTGATTGATGTGTGTCTTTAAAAGAAGGATGATGGCTTACAAGATGGATTGATGTATGATTATTAAATTATTACAAATTAAATATAAAAAAATTGATTGTGACCCGTCGAAGCCAAAATATAACTATACTCATTATAAGCTAACAAAAATAATCAAAAGGTAATGTTACACTTTTAATTTTTCTTAGTATACAATTCATGGGTCCCCAAATTCTTCACCCCTCTACAATGTCAAAAGAGGTCAAAATCTCATCTTGGTCTTGCATCGATATATCGCTACAGGGGCTAATCTATACCATCTTTTGAATCCATCATCGCGGATTAAATCTGAACGGATCTAACCAAGTTGGTTGGCACACCTGGTTAGCAGGGGTGTGTCCCGAGTTGAGGGACCGAGAAGCTAGTAGCCCCGAGTTCGAGCCCCAGAGTCGCCAATTTGGCCAGAGGAATACCTTTCCTGCTCTTCAGCCTCGACTCCGGATTAGTCAGGTGCTAGTAGCCCTGGATACCGGAGGCCCTAAGTGGGTATCCAAAAAAAAAAAAAATCTGAACGGATCTAATTATAATCAATATATTAAATAGCAATTTTATTAAAATAAATCAACTCAATCCGATTTTTTTATATTTTTTCATTAAGATTAAATTTTTGATCTAAATAAAGTTAATATCACTTTAAAATTAAAATATACTAAAACAAAAAATACTTTATAAACTTGAAATATTTTAAATATTTGAAAAAAAAAGCTGATTCTTCAGAACATATAATTAAAATTAATTAACAAAAAATGAAGGTGCACCTATATATTCTTGATGTTAAATTGATAATATATATTAATTTTTTTTTTTATATTTTTTATTCATCATAAATTTAATATTCTATAATTAAATAGAGAGTACTTTTATTGAATCCTTGTAAAAATTCAGTCTGATACTCGGATAATTCTATGTAAATCAAATTTTGACAAATCTAGCAAATAATTTTATTAAGAATATAAATATAAACATATTGGTCTTTCTATCAGCTTAAACTTTTAACTAGGACATTTAATTTTATATGATATCAAGATTAAGATCCTGAATTCAAATCCCGATATTACTCATATTAAAATTTAATTTTCTTTGAACTTTGAATTAGATCAAAATTATCAACAACCCACGAATAAAAAATAATATTAAAAATATAAATATAAAATTTTAAATTAAATGAAAATATTAAAAATATAAAATATTACTTTTTTTAGAATTATTAATAACACATCTAATTTTTACAAATTTATGATAAAATTGAATTGGAGAATGGTTGGGATCGAGCACGCCCATTCCCACCACGAAGGACAAACGTAATAACCAGAGCTAAAAGCCAAAAAGCGACCCCTTTTTCCTTTCTCTCTCCTTAATTCTCTCTCTCTCTCTCTCTCTCTCCCCCCCTTCAACCGTGTGACTGTTGTGTGTTGTCCTAAACTTCCAAAAGCAGTGGCCACAGCTGAGAAGAAAGGAGAGAAGGCAAAAAAGGGGGCGACTTGGGGCGTCTCTTTGAGCTTTCAAAGTGGTTTTTTTTTACTTGTTAGATCGTGATCTCCTCCTCTTCCTTCGACTTTTTGCGCTCAAAAAGTTGAGGGGGCTGCGGAAGGAAAGATCATGTTCTCTGGCCTGATCCACCGGCCGGAAGCTTCCATTCAACCGGAGGAGACCCACGGCCCCAGCCTCGTCCTCACGGCGGACCCGAAGCCCCGCCTCAGATGGACGGCGGACCTCCACGAGCGCTTCGTTGACGCCGTCACCCAGCTCGGGGGCCCCGAAAGTTCGTACCTTTTCGGCTCTCTTACTTAGATCTTTTGTTCACATCGCCCTGGATGGGTTAAATGTTAGATCTTGTGAGCTTCCGTGTGAAATTTCGTGATTCCTAAATGTTTCCATTGGGACTGTAATTTTTTTGATATGTTAGTGTTTTCTTTGGGGCGATTCACTTCCTCTGCGATCGTAATTGTCTGAAAAGTGTGACCTTTTCGAGTGATTCTTCTGCATTCTCTGATTTTTTTTTGTTATGATTTCTTATGCCAACTTTGTATTTCCGGTTAACATTCCCATCTTGCATGCGATTGTAAATCTCCCAGATGTTATCACTGTACCAAATTCACTTGATCCAAATTTTGTTCCCGTTTCAAAATTGTAGATCTTTTTTTCTACTTGGTTTGGTTTCATTGGTGCTCTTTCCACTTGGCGCCTAAAAGCGTAAGGTAGCTTCTTTTTAGTTTAGGCTTTGGCCTTCTCCATTACGCCTTCAAGGTACAGTATCCAGGTTCACGGATCAGGAATTTTCTTCAAAATGTGGGTTCTTTAATGGTCTAAGACAGATTGTTTGTCTGTTTATAATTTCTTCTATGTTGCTGGTGGGCTTTCCGGAATTGGTCCCTGTCATATAGATGAAGTAATCTCTGGATAATCACACACTTCCCTACGGATTAGCTCCTTGCGATCCTTATCCCTCATAATTGTTTTCATATGGTCTGCTTGTCAACCCATATCTTGCATTGACAGCTTATTATCCAATGATCAACCCTTCCTATAGTTGCAATCCTTACGTTACACATTATTCACTTGTAAGTTACAGCTATTTTTACATAGAATATTAGTTTCTAGCTGGGTTTTCTGGGGCATATCTGATATGTTCAACTTTTCTGGATATGATTTTATGGTGTTCTTATAATCATTCAACATTGTATTTCAGTCAATAATATTTGTTGGTTTTAGTTTGGTGCTGCACTATCAAACTTATTGTCTTTGCATTTTCGGTTTATATCCCTTGAGCTTGTTTTGTTATTTGTCGTTAGCTCTAGTTCTTATCAAAGTAGAAGCTACAATCTATTCATAGCATAATAAAACTATTTGTGTACATATTCACCACCATATTGTAGCAACTTTCCCTATCTTTTATAATATTGATATCCTAAGATTATATGATATGAGAATATAATGTATGAAGTATATCATGCCTCTTGGAAAATCATGTAGACGATGTTTACTTATGTTATTCTATTTTTTTTATTATATCTTGCCTGATGAGATGGTTAATTCTGTAGAGGCGACCCCCAAAACTATTATGCGAACAATGGGAGTAAAGGGACTTACTCTTTTTCACCTGAAGAGTCATCTCCAGGTATTGTTGGTTCCATTTATGATCTCCCTGCTATTGGTGTTTTATTTATTAGGTTCTTTTTGTGGAAATTTCAGTTGGTTATTGCATTTACTTATCTTTCTATTTAATGATGGTTTCAGAAATACAGATTAGGAAAGCAGTCAGCCAAAGAAATGATTGAGCAATCTAAAGATGGTAAGTGCAAAGGATAATAATTATTTCTTATTCCTTGACTCTGAAATTATATGCGCCCATTTCTTAACTTTTCCAAGTTCTTTCCTGTGAGGTTGCTACAGCCACATATATTAGAAAGCTAGTTAAGCAAGCATTATTGTATTTGAATCATTGTTGTCATGTTCATGCCTTGTAGGCTGTTTTGGAATAGAATTAGGTGGTTTTGTGTCTGACAGTAGTTATATCACTTCTTGTGGTGCTTAGATCTACTTACTTTTGTAGTTATTGGAGAAATATGTACATTGACCTAATGTTCTCATTTTACTTCTTTCATCCATAATGTCTGTCTTAAAAAAAAACACCAAGTGGTAACATTGAGGTGTAGCCGCTAACCAATAGTTCTATTTGCATTCTGTTTGCTCGAGTTTTAATTGATAACATAATGGTAAAGACTTGAACTAACCTCTTTGGTTCTTTCGAATAACTGGACCTGAAATTCAGCTTCCTATCTTTTAGAGAATCCAAGCAGCAGTGCTTTATCACCAAGAGTACCAGCTCCTGATGTGAATGAGTAAGAAAACAAATTGCCATTATTTTCCCTGATCTTGACCAAAATTGTTGTGCATAGTAGATTTTGCAACACATATCTTACATACATTTCATGAAGTATAATGTGATGAAAGGTACTTCATTTAGGGGTCAAGAAGTTAAAGAGGCACTGAGAGCTCAAATGGAGGTGCAACGAAGACTGCATGAACAAGTAGAGGTAATGTTCCATTTTGCTGAACTATATAGTAAAGTTTTTTGTAATGTTCTTTGTCCCGAGAATCTAACCTAGTATCTTTGTTATGTCACATATGCTTTTCAAGAAAACCTGTTCAAGTGTCGAATTCCTTTTTGCTACTACAAAAGCCTATTGACATGGTATCACACTTCAATGAGCCCGATTGCATAAGATCAAAGTAGTTTGTGCCGCAATGGTCGGGTCGGGGTCATGGAAATAATAAGTTGTCTTCCATATGCTTTCAACCCTTCAAACTAAATTATGCTGTCCATGTTAGCAGTTAATTTTACACTTAATCTAATATATTTCCTCAGCTCACACATAACCATTTGGTATTTTTTTTCCTTTCTGTACTTTGGAATCTAGATAGTCTAGATTGAATTAGAGAGAAAATCTGTCCTGAGCATCTTGCTCATTTCATGGTAAAGTTTAGAGTCAGAGATAGCTGTTACACAACATAAATTATCAGTTTTTCATTTTAATATTTGAACTGTACTGTTATCTACTACTTACATCAACTTTTATAGTTTCTGAAGTACTTCCGGATCTCATTTTTTTCCTTTTCTATGAGGGAGGTACTTGGTGTTGTGAAAAAAAAATCACCAATTACCTCCCTAGTTGATGGAAATGTTCTATCAGGTGTTATCGGAAATACAGAATTTTTGTCTTTATGTCAACCGCAATGCTTTAGAAGATTTTAATCAGGTTTTCTTTTTCATTCTCAACAGGTTCAAAAGCATGTGCAGATTCGGATAGACGCCTACCATAAATACATCGATTCCTTATTAGAAAAGGCATGCAAAATAGCGTCAGAGCAAATCGCATTAAGTGGTCTCAACACAACTGGACTCGACAGTCCGGATATGGCAACTGGAGTCGTCTGCAATTCATCTGATCACTTGAGTCAATCTGTCTTCCATCAGTTATCCGTGGGTTCAATTAACTTGCACAGCCCAGGAGGCAAGTCTTCTTCCTCATCAGTTGTCGAAGGCCAATTCCTTTATCACAAACCACCTGAACTGAAACCTTAAACAATGGCCAGGAACGACCAAAATTTAGGAAATTTCTAATTTTCTTTTAAGTGGAATGAAGTTCATAACCGAAGAACCCGAACAAGAGAAAGTTAAAATCAGCCTGTCGTTTGAATTTACGGAAATGTTGATGTTGTCTAGTTTCAAGGTTTATATGAGAGCTCCAAACGTCAGAAACAAGATCACCTTTTAATGTTCTGTTTCACTGGTCTGTAATGGTCAGGAAAGAGGCTTCAACTCCCCTCCTTATATATGTAATCACGTTATTTGTTGGTCAAGCTACTTAAATACCACGATATCAATCATTAAATTAGCATTAGTCTGCAACAATATCTTTATGCTTATTGCTTTGTGTTAAATGCTGCTGACATCCAAAGTCATCTTTCTCTGATACAGATCGACAACATGGGAGCTTTTTGACTTTATTCTGTAGTTATCATAAATGCATGCACATATGATTCATACGGCGCTCATTGACTTCAAGCCTTCTATATGTCTGCAAACTCCTTTTTGTTTCTTCTCATTCATCTTTTTTTGTATTAACCTTCATATCTTGAACCTTACTACTTACTAGTTCTGATTCATTCCTTTTCTCTCTAAATAACAACGTTGACTAAATATCCCCGTGGGTGTCAGCAAACAAATTAAGATTCTTCAGTCTGTCTGTTAAATCTTTTTAGTTTCTTGTCATTAATTTTGTTGTTGCTGCTACTGCAGCTGCATCCCTCGTTGGCGGTCACATAACCAGTTCCATAAGAAAATGCTTGAAAAGCCTTATTGGCTTTGTTTTTTTTTTTTTTTTGGATGAGTACCCATCGATGTCCAGGACTAGTAGCACCTGACTAATCCGGTGTTTGAGGTAAAGAACATAAATGATATCTCTCTGGTCAAATTGGCGGCTTCGGTGCTCGTACTCGGGGTTACTAGCTCCCGGTCCCTTAATTCAGGACACACCCTTGCTAACAAGGTGTGTTAATCGAACTTGATTAAAATATGATCTCGGATGCATTAGATAGACACGATGAGATGGGGAGAAGAATAAGTCTCAAACCTACCAGATTCAGATACCTACAGCAATTACTAAACCATTTCAGATAAAACTCCAACAAAAAGGTGCAACATCGACCATGTGATTGTAGCTATCCCTCAAGCCCATCTCAGAAACGAAATAAAGGAAAAAAAACCGATAAGACTATTTTGCTGGGCAATAAGAAGAAAAGCATGAACAGATTTAGCTAAGATTCGCTAAATCCGACAACTACTGTACTGTGACTATTGGCCTTCCAATAGCAGTTTGCCGAAAATGTGAGTAGGAATGAAAGGCTTATAGTACAAAATAATCTGATTACTATTAAAAAATGTCGACACTTTCTGTAAGTGCACTATTTCTTTTTTCTATATATATATGAGTCACAAAATACTTTTGAATATTAACTGTGAAAAAATAAATAATGTATCTAACATTATCATTATCATATTTTATGTTTATGTTTTTTTTTTTTTTTTTTTTGCAGCCGGAGTGAAGTAGCATTTTTGTACAATAATGTAATTCTTCTGCCAGAATAGCTTTCTATTAGTTTTTTTTATTAACTCTAGAAAAGAAAACTGAAAAAAGAATACACCACAACACAGAAACATTGCTGGGATCTTTCTCAATGCACTTGATGACAGGATATGAATACTTCATTTCCACGCGCTCCAATAATATTAAAATGCCAAAAAAGGTATTTTTTGTAGCATCTAATTTGCAAATACTGATAATTCTCATAACAGGACCTTGCGTACACAAAAGATCTCAAAGAAATATCAAATGAAAAAGGATAAGAAAAAAGGAATACAAATGTTAGTTCTGCTTCCTGTTTTCTTAAGAAGATGTTGCAATATTAAGACAGATCACAGGTTTTAGCAGACAAACATATTTGAAGATTCTCTTCCGGAATCAAGGACGGTATACAAAGCACAAAACTGAAGCCAAAAGATTAACCAAATCATTTAATGCAAAACTCTGAATTTGAACATGAGTGACTTTGAAGGCCTCCCCCGTAAGTAATCGCCTGCTTTTGCGACGTTACTTGATTCACCAACTGCAAACGTGTTAGCGGTGTAAAGATGGGTGCATGTTTGTTATGTTACAAGGTTAATGTATCATGATGATCTGTGTCGTCTGTGGTGGCGCCCCAGAAAGCACGACCGTAGGCGCTGACTGATGCTCTCCCCATTCTCCACCTTGTCGCATTTCGGCTTTTCCGGTGCTGTAGAACCTTTTTTCTTCTCCTTCGACTTTGACCATGACTTCTTATGTATTCTCCGAAGTGGTGTGGCAAGGGCTCTAAGTGTCATCTGTTCACAAAATATGGGATGTCTCAGCAAAAACTAAGATTGCGCCAACTGGTTCGAATTGAAACCAAGTGCAAGAATACAAAGATTTAGCAAAGGCAACAGGTTGGAAGACAAAGATAAACCTTTATGACATGACATAAGAAAAGAATATGTGAAACTTCAGTGTCATCTTTTTGAAAAAGAAAATGTCGACTTTCAGAAAGAGAAAAACCTGATGTTTGTTGTTGGAATTATCGACACATTCTGCTGAGGATGATCTATCACTGGTGGCCCCTAGAGAAGAGCATCTTCCCCAGCTCTCTCTGTTGGAACTAGAAAATGAGCAGCACTCCTCATTCTGTCCATTTGCAGCACCCTGTCAAGAATGACACCTTTATACAGAAGCTATAATT
Source organism: Pontederia paniculata (assembly GCA_001647135.1). Classification (NCBI taxonomy): domain Eukaryota; kingdom Viridiplantae; phylum Streptophyta; class Magnoliopsida; order Commelinales; family Pontederiaceae; genus Pontederia; species Pontederia paniculata. The sequence goes on along the minus strand of LTAE01000109.1, from coordinate 42,702 downwards.
GCAAAGAAAACATTACCAAGCATGCCCACTATTTCCCATATAGTGATGAGTGAATCATCAGTAGACCCTAGGAAATAAGAACTAACAAAAGATCCCCAGATTGAACTATCCAAATAGATGCAACTAAAACAGTAACTGAACTTCTTATTCTTTAAGTTATCAAGGGTGGATTTAAAGAAAAAAATCAAAATACCATGACCAGCAGAACTGTTACCAAATCGAACTGCAATCACATGAATCACTATACCAATTTCAGTCTTTTATTTTGGATTTATTAGTAAATGCATGTGTAGTGCAATTATTGAATTGTTAGATGCATCTGGTATTTAATCAAATTCAACATGTAGCATGCACCAATTAATACTAGTTCCAGATGTAGCATCTCGCATTGATACTAGTTCCTTAAACAACACAAAGGCCTACCAAGTATTTGAGAAATAATGCTATAAACAACAAATGCAGAATTTCAGGTATCCATCATCCTCTATATTTGGTGGCTAAACATAATAGAAGATGGATGTTGACAAAGTAGTACTACTGCATTCGTCCATATTATTTAACATTTATCTTTTCCACTTCAGCAATCATTTTAACTGCTGAAGAAGCAAGAGTCCCTAGTATCAATAACAATCAGATTATTAATGGAACAAAAACTGAGCAAAATATCAGAATAGTTTCATCTTTTAAATTTGACACAAAATTTGGAGTGAAAAGCTAAGCAATTACCTGCACACGAAATTCCTCACCACTGCTCCCACCAATCTCAGTTAGTTTGTTGTCTCCGTCAACAAGGAAATCCTGAATTGGAAGACATATTTAACTGTAGGGTCTCAATAAACATGACATAAGTAGGACATAGGAGAAATAGACTTGCCAGGTCATCAATAGAAATATGAGCCACACTTTCAGACAGCATTTCTGCTACTGATTTTGCATTTGCACCTACAGTACGACCAAGTTTGTGGAAACATAAGCTAAAAATCAATGTGGGGAAACAAAACATTATAAAGATTAAAACATGTGTCACCTGTGCTACTAGGCATGCCACTAGGAGCTGATGAAGAGCAGGCTGCATCTCTGCCAGTCGTACGAAGTCCAGCAATGATTTCATATAACAAACTCTGAACACAATAGTAACACATCAATATTGCAGGAAATGGCAAACTCTGTCAATTTTGAATTACCAAACTACGACAGCCAAGCAGCAAGATTGGTGACTTATTTGCAAAATTGCTAGGATAGAAACAAGAACCTATTGAAAATGATTTATAGCAGATTTTACGATTTTAAATTATTCCAACTCCACTCATTTTATCTAATCTTGTTCGAATGGTAACTTTAGAAGATATCAAATCTGAAGCTCACCTCATCTGCACCTGCTCCAATCTGTAGAGCCCCCAGATCATAATACTTATCCAACTTATTTGATCGAGCTGATGGAAATTGAGGAGGTCGAAGGACATTGTAGAAGAAAATTGAAACAGAGTCATAATAGAATTGTGGTCTAGGCGAGTTGTGATCCCCATCAAATTTGACAATATTCTTATCACCCTGCAAATAAATGGATTGTTGTATTATCATACACTATAATGTTATAGAGACCAACATTTATGAAAAATTGACTTCTACGAGGCTGCTTTGTATAACTAATAATAGTAGAAAATTATTTACCGCATAAGCATTGTAAATTAGATCGGAATGATGTGACGGAACAAATATGTCCTCTGAAGCATGTCCAAATAAGGCTGGAATAAAAGTCTTAGGAGCAAACTGTACACAAGAAATATGGAAGTAAGATGCAATTTAAAATATGCGAACACATTGACAGTATTAACTGTTGATGATCCAATGATTCATTGCTTTCCACAAATATATGAATTATAAAACATAAAAGATATTGCTGATTTTGGACTTTCTCTCATGTTTTATTTATACATGGGTACGTTTCTCACGAAAGGAAATCAAAGCAGAATGCATATCAACAAAAGAAAACTAATTTGCTACCTGCAAAACATGAAGATCCATGATGTCAAATTTAGCCTTCTTTTGGATAATGCGTCTCATGTACTGAAGAGCCATTTTGATCTGATAAGAATAGAAACTAAATTTGAGAACATTCCATGCATCAACAAGATAAAAAATATCAAGCACATAATAGTGCATCAAAATTTCCTTATACAATTGTCAAATCTTCCCAGAATAATCAAATAGAGTAAACAAATGAACATTGCTACAACTAATAGACTGAGCATTTTAAAGTGACATTAAAGTATGCAGACCAGAAATAAGAACGACATAATTACATCTTACGAAGGAACATTATATCATACCGTAAATTTAGGAAGTCGGATTTTGTAAACATCTACAAGCTCTAACATGAGATTATATAAGTTTGAAAATGCACTGTCTAACACCATGCCAGCTATAGAAGGGTCTTCTGCTCCATAAAGAAGGCTGCATGTTACGTAAAATCAACATATGAAAAAGAGTTATTCAAGCTCAAATTTATAAGGTAAACATAATCCTAGAAATTAATGGTTCAGAACCACAGGATAAACAATGACCTGACAACCCAAGGTAGGTTTATTTAGAGGCTTTCCAATCAATCTGTATTTGGCATATATATTCTAATTGTTAAGGTATAATGGATGCTACTTGGATGAGGAATCACAGAAAAAGGTAAGAAAGGGACCGATATATCTCAACAGTATCTAAGACACTGTGGAAATAGTAATAAGCATTTAGAACTAAGGTTTCAACTTTCATCTGCACAAAGATTTCCAGCATTGTGGCCAACTAAATTGTGCATCAGACAACTTAATAAGCCGTTACATTATCATATTTCCATATCCATTAATTACCTTGTAACTGCGCCCATTGATCGCCCCCAAAGCCCTATACAGGAAACTTGCTTGTTGCTCCGCAGATACGAAACAACAGCTTTAAGATCATCTTTCTAAAATGTTCAATGCACAACAAAAATGTCAGAAGATTGCATTTCACAAATGAAGTTAGAACACATCATTAAGTCTCAAAATAAAAGTTTCCACCTCATGCCAACCAAGGCTGACATAATCGCCACCAGACAGTCCTGACCCTGAAAAGTCGAGGGTGAAAACAGTGATATTTGAAGGAAGAAGAATTACGGCGGCTTCATTTGCATCTGCCCTACATCCACTGCATATCCCAAAGAAACCAAACAATAAAAAAAAATTCTTATAGAAAATAAATCCTGCCAAAACCATATCTAATATAATGACTATTTTCTAAATCTTGTTAATAATAGGCAGTTATGCCTTTAGCCAAGGCTCCAGAATTTACCTCATAACAAGAATCAATGATCAGATTTAATATAAAGAACCATTACTAAGGAAAAGATATATAAGTTAAACTTCACCAATATCAAGGCCTAACCTGTTTCCATGACAGTATATGACACAGGGGAGTGCAGTATTTTCTGGAATAGTAGATGGCGTATAATGGCAACATTGCAAGGTATGACCTCGTTCATTTGTAAGCTGTCAACATAGAGCTTAAGTCAAATTAGGAAAACACTAAGATTACAGTATCTAAGTGACTTTCATTAAAGCTGCAGAAAGACAGAAGAAACCTCGGGAATTGATCTCCGTACTTGCCTCCAAGTCTAGACGTTTGTATTTTCTTCCGGCGAGGGTGAATTCTGATTCCCATAAGTACTCATCAGGATTGTATTCAGCCCTGTTTATCAATCCATCAAAAGGAAAATAAAGTAAAAAACAGAGATGTACTCAGAACTGTTCTAATTTGTTTTTGTAATAAGGTTGTGGCATAGTTTGATTCTCATCATATCTTAATTTAACTATATTCGACTTGTGACCAAGAGGTTCCAACCAATGGAATTTCTAGTGCCTTTCTATTTCGAAAATGGTTTTACTTGTATTAGGCTCATGAACCACCCTTTGTAACAAGAGGGAAAAAAGAATTTCCTACTTTTCTCTTCTTTTGGGATACTAAACATCAGAAAAGATGTTGCCATAAAACCATTGGTGTGTATCAGAAACTTCATTATAGTGCCACATCGACGATTGAAACATCTACTACTATTGAACTTTTATCGGTATACAAAAGAACAAGATGATTGATTCTCATGTTTTTTTTTTATTTTCTATTCTCCTTCCATAGATATGTAAGAACCTATATAATGTGCAACACACATATATAAGAAGGCTGACAAAAACAGAAATATCTCTAACATCACCATAATGAGATGCAATTATTTCTTCTCTATGATGGGTAATATCTTTGTTTTAATTTTTTTTATTTTCATTAGTTGCAGATACTTACTGATTGAGCAAGAAACATGAATAACTACCAGCAGAACGTTATCCTACATATCAATGCACATGCAAGTAAGAAAGGGAGACTTATCCGAAATGCATCACAGATTTGGAGACTACCTCGGAGGTCGGATCACAAAATTGACAAACTGATCAATCATCTCCGTGGACGTAGCAGTCAGAAAAACTCCAAGTTGAGATGTCGAGATGTCACCAAAAAGGGAGAATCTTAGACAACATCAACAAAGCTGGCAACTTTCCTTCCCCTCCTGCTGCAAGCAAGAAGAAGTAGCGTCCATACAGATCTCGGCTTAGTTACCATACCAAGAGGACCTTCCAATCATTACTTAAGGCAGACGCCTTAAACCAGCAGCCTTTGCTACCGAAACAAAAACTTTCCTTCCTCAACGGACAGATCAATCATGCAACTACGCACGAAAAATACTAATTTGCCGACAAAAAATTACAATTCACATACGATGTCGCAAATCATCCAAGAACTCGGCTTTCTTCACTTGACGGCGGAACCCTAAAGAGAAGCTTCCACCTTTAGGACGGACTCATAAACAAAAACGCTTAGCTGTTCTCCACCACGAGCAATCAGACAGAACAAGTGCAGCATAACACTAAGAGATCCCCTACAAAAACATCAAAAAGAGCTCAATTTCTTGGACTCCGTCGTCGAAGATTGAGGTCCTCACAAATCAGAACCCTTCCACAGATCTGCGAATACGCGATCAAATCCTCCAAACTGACAGCCGGAAGCCTTGAACACTCCAAGAGACGCTCTTCTCCGGCCTCGTTCCAGCTCGATTCCGGCACAGTTCCGAGCGATCCGAGGCTCGAACGAGTCCGCGGAAACTGCGGAATCGCGCGAGGCTGCCGGGGCGCCCGACGACGATTCGAGGGTGCCAAGAAGTAGCAACCAAGCGGAAGGAGGAGGAGGAGGTGGAGGAGGAGGAGGAAGAGGACGATTCCTGTGAACGAGCGTGGGAAATGGGAACGTTATTTAGTTTCCCGACAAAAGAGAAGAAATCGAGTTAAAAATAAATAAATAGATTAAATACGTCGCTATAATTATTTTTCTAAAAAAAAAATTAAATACTAATTACGGTGGAGAAGTGGGGACCACCCAACGAATGGGAACGTTCGATATTTTTTTAGATTAAACGTGAAGGATAAGAAATTGACGCGTTGGAGTTGGACTGCGGGGCCCGTTAGATTTCCACCTCGGAGCAGTGGAGGGTGAGGAATTGGGTTCCCAAACTGTGGTCCTTTTATTTTTTTTTCCTTTCGTAGAAATTTTTTTGTTTAAAGATCGACATTTTAGATCGGGTTTGATGTTGGCACACTCTATCCGTGCGCCTACTCTTCGTGGACCATTAACTGAGTTGACGACGGTTAAATTTTATTGTTTAGTTTATGAGGCAAAACTATCACATCTATAGAGCTATTAATATCTAATCATTACCAACTCATCTAATAATCCATGAAAAGTAGAATCACGATACACCCATATAAATAGGGTGTACCAATATTAAATCCTTTTAGACCATAATTAAAAATAAAGTTTTTTTAAATAAAAACGCCATATTAGCAGGACTCCTAGCAAAGCCTAAAATAATCGAAGGTCCAACCCAAGTTTAAATTAAAAATATTAAATTTTGTTATAAATAAAATATTATTTCTATTTTTTTTAAATAATATTTTTTTAACTTTTTATCTTTAAATCATAATCTCAATTAAGTTAATTATTACACTATCTTAAACCTTTTTATGTAGTTCATATAAAGGTTATTCATTTGAATTTTTAATATAGTTATCTTAATTAATAGTGTTGTAAATTAGTTTGATTAGTTGAATGTCAACTTAGGATTGTAATTTAGAGTTCTAACTATAAATTCTTTTAAACATTTAAATATGACAATTTTTATCACTAATATTTTAAGGTACAGTCTTGATTCCCAAAAAATGGAAATTGTTTAGGTCAATTTTTTTATTTAAAAAAAAATAGAAAAATCATTCGAATTTTATAAGCCGAGACAAGAAAATCTATATAATACTATTTTGGGACAAATATTACCCTCAAGTAAATATCTACTGAGACAGGAAAATACTCTTTTGGCTTCGCATGAAGGATAGTTTGGTAAAACAGCATCGAAAACAGACATTTATTAGTTTGTAGGTAAAAAACTTTAAAATAAGCAATAAATAAATCCAGACGTCGGAGCCTTTGGATATATTAAATTAAGTAAAGTAATTAATTAATCAATTAAATAGGCGGAGAACGTGGTAAGCCGCCACTTGAACGTCAGTTACGCTTCTGCCCCGACATAATTCGTTTATTTACGAAACTGCCGCTCAGAGTTGGTGATCTAATCTAATCTAATCAAATACCAAACCGATTTATATATATATATATATATTACAGAAACCTCAAAAGTTTTAAATCTAAGTAGTGCATTTGATTTTTCTCATGTCCATTAAATTTTTTGTTCGGTTGTGACCCACCTGTATTTAAGGCTACTAGCAATTAATAAGCGCGATAAATCGGTAATACCTTTGTCAAGTTGGAGACTCTCAAACTTAAATCTGGGACTACTCGCTCATGATCATTGAACTCGGAACACAAATCTGTTAATCATCTGCGCCGACAAACTTAGTTCATGCCCATAATTCGAATTATGGGGTTCATTCGGGTTCTGTTTGAATTTAAATTGAAATGGTGTGGGTGATGATATTGACAGAGGGGAGCACACCAAGTTGTTTGAGGTACTTCTTATAGTTAATACTACTTCATATTTTTGTTTTGGTCTGTTTTGTGTTGTGTTGTGTTTATTTAGCGTTGCATTGACCAAGTCAGAGAGGGTCGTTGAGCCTGCTACTTAATACTCATCTCAACTCGGACAAGCCAAGCAAGCAAACAGAGCAGGGCAGAGCAGAGCAGAAGAGGGCAGAGAAGTAAACAACACAACTAAAAGCAAAAGGCAAAACAACCAAGTTGGTTGGCACAGATGGTTAGCGGGTCTGTGTCCTGGGTTGAGGGACCGGGAGCTAGTAGCCCCGGGTTCGAGCCCCGGAGTCGTCAATTTGGCCAGGATTTACCCTGCCGCTCTCATTCGAAACACCGGATTAGTCGGGTGCTAGTAGCCCTGGACACCGGTGAGTCTCGACCGAAAAAAAAAGCAAAAGGCAAAACAAAGAAGCTGCAATTAGTTGTCATGTGGGTCCAATGGAGTAAGAATGTTTCCCTTCCTCGAGTCAACGCACGCTGGCTAAATTTATTATGCACCAAATGGCCACAAGAATATCATCCAAATGATCAACAGTGTGATTTATCTTAGTAAGTGAGCTAACAATGTCTCATTGGAGAGGATTATATTTCACATTTTGATTTCTCTCTCCTAGTTTGGCCTCAAGTAGATTCTCAAGTAGTTTGGTATTCTAACAGTAGAATGAAAGTTGAGTGATTTTGTTTAAAAAGAACATAAAATTTTGTTTCTTTTTAATAAATATATTTTTTAGAAAAAATGAGGGTGTATAATAATTTGCTACGCACTTCATGCAGCACATAATCCAGTCCATTAATTTAAATAATGATAAAATTTTATCTAAAGTTTTGAGGAAGCAATTTTAGTTGCATAAACTAACTTTTTAGATAATAGTTTGAGCTTATTATTACTATTAATAAAAAAGTATTGGTATATCTTCTGAACTTATTTTTAAAAAAAATCTCTTAACTATGTATGTTATATTTTTATTACTTTTTGAAGGGATTTTCACGTTGTGAGTATAAAAAAAATACTTTTAAGAAAAAAAATGTGTTTGGAAAGTATCTTAAACGCTATCGATTAGCGTTTGTCCTCTCACAACAAACGCTTAATTGAAAAATCTTTGCATTTGAAGCACCTATTGCCAAACACAGCCATAGAACAACTCTATACTTAAATCTCTTTTTTTTTTCAAAAATAAAAAAAAAGTGGTACAAAAGAGGAGCAAAGAGGGCAGGGCAGGGCAGGACAGCCATCCCAACCACCACCCCTACCACATGTTTGCCTCAAAAATCGATTTTTGCGTCGTAAAACGCCCGGATCACGGAGGAGCCAATCACTCTCTCGCTAGTAGAGTAGAGTGGAAAGAAGAACGTGCAGTGCATTGCTCTGTCAAGGTGTAGCTTTCCTCGAGATGCTGCTGCCAATTGGCTGTCTTTGCCTCTCCTCTCCCTTCATCTTTTGCATTTGGCATTCAAAATATTCTTTCCTTTTTTTTTTCCAAAAGAAAGAATGTATCTTTCGAGCATGTAGTTGCATTATGCCTTAGTTAACTAGGGGTCAGAGGGTAGGTGTCTGAATGAACGACAGGTTTGGGAATGTTTCCCCAAAGTGATTTTGATATAATAATAAGGGGGCAGAGAGCGTGTAGCGCACTTTTAATGTAGTGCATATAACGCAACAGAAAATAACGACACTATCTGTACAAAAAAAATTGAATACTGTTCATTTATGTAAAAAATATCGTTACTTTCTGTACAAATCCACTACATATTTCTTTTTCTCTAATAATATATATTAAGAGAAAAAATGGTCAATCAACAATTACAATACGCCTTGTTATGAAAATAATCATGTTTGCGATAATTTTTGAATCGAGTCGGATCAAGCCATGATAAATTTTTCGAAACGCAACAGTAGACTCTACATAAACCAATCTTCCTCCTATTAATTAAAGATAACCGTGGCAACTGCAATCCACTTGATTGTTCCATGATACAAACATTATAATTACATGTTTATTTTACAAAATCATCTAATACATGACCCTTGTGCATGCGAAACAGTCATGGGATAAGGTACATTTTGGTTTGTAGCATCCGGATTTTCCTCTGAACCATTTTGTAGCAGCACAGTATCCACAGTTCCAGTGAATCACCACACAGTTTACAGAAATTCCAAACGTCAAATTTCCCCAAACTAAGGTACGGATGCACCTACAAGACAACTCAGGTTCTTCTTCTCTGCGCTGTAGATTCCACAAATCCCTACCCAATTGCTCCACAAGCTGATCACTAGTATATGATTCTTTATCAAAATATGCAGGATGAGAAGCACATTTGTTGACAGTATTTCCAAGCTGGGGCAAGCTGGATCCTGAGATGTACAGTCACAACTCCATGAAGCGCGAAACTACCAGTCAACTTAATTAGGCTTCACAACACCATGCAGTTTCCAACCCCCAAATCCAGCTGATACAAAGGCCTGCAAAGGGAAATTAAGTTCTTAGGCATTTCTACATTGGTGATCTGTCTTTACAGAGAGGACAAAACACTAAAAGGAAAATGGACAAGCAAACTCATCCACTGAGTACCAATTAGTTCATACAAGTGCAAGGACGTGAAAGCAGAAAATATTTCAAAGCATAATGGCGGCATAAAAGCGAATGAAGCTTCCAATTTTGCAGTAGAAACAACTATCATTCTTTCTTTCAGATTTTACATCTATGTACAGTTATACAAATTTATTCCGGGTCAACGGAGGAAGAATTAAGTCCGGTGATTGGCCAAAGCTGGGTACTCAGTATGTATAAACATAAAGATTAAGTTAATTTATGTGATTTCCCTTAACTGAACACTTCAATAACACACCAATATGCTATCAACAACAACAGCAACAACAATAACAATAATAATAATAATTGTTATTATTATTATTATTATTATTATTATTATTATTATTATAATTATAATAATAAATAGCACATAAATACAATACACTGGACCAGTTTGTTGAGTTGGTATGCATATTAGGGGTTCTTGAGAAGAGATGGCTACACTGTATCTTCTTTTATCTAAGTAATCATCAACTCTGTTGCTCATATTTTGAGCCATAGGGGAAACTCAGATTTGGGAACTAAAAGTTTTCAGGAACCGAATTTCATTTTCCCCTAAAGACAGAGTTAGCTATTCCTATAACTTTTCCTGTTAACCTTTTGCATTACTCATTTTTCCATCTTGATGATGTTATATTAAACACGAGTTTTGTTAACAAATAAACAATAATCAGAAGAATCATTACGTAATCTTACATCATCCAACTAAGTAACATAAGGTTATCACAAAAACACATAATGTAGCTGTTTGTTTTTTGAGAAATATATATAGCTATTTCGGTAACATCAATAAGGAATTGCATTTTATTTTAGAGCTAAGTAACCTCATCCCATGACTTCCCAGTAGCTTCAAGCAAGGCAGCATTACATGTCTTTAATTCTATTGTGGCACCAGAGAACGTTGAAGCTGCCTCTTCCCAGCCCCTATTGTGTCCCATGCACCTATATTGAAGTTATAAGAACAAAAAGTTAAATCTAATTTCCATGATACAGTGTGAAATATTTTGTACTGGACTCACATTACGGTAAGGATCTCATCTTTTGAATAGTCACAAATAGCCTTCTGAAGGTGGTCAGCAGTTTGACCATCCATAGCAGCAATTGAATAAAAGCTTGGTATAAAGTGTACCTCTGCTTTAGAGAACTCCTGTGCATTCTCTTTCATGATACCAAGAGTTTGCCTTGTACGAGTGGCATCACTGCAGAAAAGCAATAGCGGACAAGAGAATATTACACTGTCCTAAGAATAACGATAATTAATTGAAGTTCAAGAAACAAAATGAAAATCAATAACAGACACAAGCATTTGAGTGAAGAATGATAAGTTATGAAGGAAATATTAACCACCAGAAGAGTGCTTACGGATCTGGTAAGTAAGTGAACCAAGAATCAAAAGGCTCAAAGTTGAGGTAAACTAGAATATTTTAAACTCTGGCTTGAAAATGAATAGATCCCAAAAAAAGAAAAGAAAATACTCCTGGTCTCGCAAGTGAACAGTTTATTGAAGCATAATTTGGGACATTGAGAACAAATGGTGGAATAATTAAAGTTCAATGCCAATCATCTGCTATCAAGCAAACTTGTGGTTTCCTCGGAATTCTTTTGGTATCTGACATCTACATGACATAGATGTTTGTTTCCAATTAAAGCATTATACAGGTTTATAAACATTTAATTTTCAGGTGAAAAAAAATTACAGTTGGTGGATCAAGTATCAATAATTTTTAACCAAGTAATATAACTAGCATTTAAAGTCGAATCCTTTCTAAAGCATTACAAACGGATGCTCTTGCATGGATTCAAACATATATAAGAACAAAGAACAAGTTAAAAAGCTGAACCTGGACAAAATGAGCTCCGGTATCCATCCCATCTGCTGAAGCTTGAGGGAGATGCTAATCGCGTCGGCGCGTCCAGATTTACTCAACGGGCGATCATGATCTAGGGCAAGAAACAACAAAAAAAGAGCACAATTTGAGGCCAAAGCCAATTGCAAAGGATACAAAGAAATATAGGAAAACAAACAGAAGCAAATTCTAATAGATACCGCTGGTGAGGCGGTCGCTTAGCGCGCTCTCCGCATGTCGGAGGAGAATAAGACGGCGTCGGAGGATCGGCTTGGCGGAGGAAGGTGCCTCGTCGGCGACCACCTCCGGCTCGGCGGTGGAGAGCGAGACGCCGGCGCGGCTAGGACGCCTGAAAGGCGGCGGACAGGAGAGGAATACGGAGCGCGAGGCAATGGCTCCGCAGCAGCAGAGAGCGGCGGAAGTAGCAGCAGCGCCGCCCATCTCGTCGTCGTCATCGTCGGCAAAAATGGCGAGCAGAAGGATTTATTTGTATTTTTTATTTTTCTATAAATTATGGAAGGGATGGGTCATGTTTTTTATTTGGGCTTATAGAAAAGGATAAGCCCAACCCAATACTTCGCCTTTTTGGATATTGGTCCAATGGGCTTGGCCTGTTAAAAATTAAAAGTGCGATATTTATTTTTATTGACGGCTGTGATTTCGAGATCAAGATCCGTATCCCCTGCGGCCAAAACCCTCGCTTCACTCGGTTCGTCGTCGTCGTCTCTTTCTATTCTTCTACTTCTACTTCTTCTCGCCGGAGATCGAAGTGGTCGCAGTCGAAGAGCAGGTGAAAGTTTATTTTTTTCTTGCAGTTCTTTATGCGTTTCGTTCAGTATGGCTCCTCTCTGCTTCTTGTTATTATTCTTATTTGCTTGCTCAGTTCTCATCCATTTTGGTGCTTTATTGTCATTCCTAAGATCACGCAAAAGATTCCTTTTTTTTTGTTAATTTTTAGGTTATGCGTGATGAATATTGGTTTTGTTCATTTTTCGTCTGATTTTTTCTCTAATTACTTGTTCGAAACTTTGTAAAAAAAAACTATTTTTATAGCACCCCTCCTGTCAGCAATGCAATATGCGTTTACTCAGCCAGTTGATCCTTTTGTTTTTTGGGATCATGCTGCATTGGGAATCCTAGAAGATGGTGCCTTTGATGGACATTGCTGAACTCATGTGGTTCTTGGCTTGTTGCCTTGTTTACAGTCATGAATGCGCCAGTAGGGAAGCTCACTAGGATTTGTTATCATACGTGTTTCTGGATTCTAAACCACTTCACTTTGTGCTGACATAAGAATGATTAAAATTTTTCAGTATGGCGTGTGGTCGAGCTGCCAAGAGATCCATACAGTTGCTGTTCAATTCAGCCAGCAGGCAGCCTGGACGAACCTATTCCTCTTGGGCATTGACAGGGGAACGAGCAGTCAAGATTAACAATGGCTTCGCCGTTCCTATCTACCTCAATTCGGCACACCTAAGGAGGTTTAGCACCGAAACATCTGCTGCTGACCAGATCAATCTTATCAAACAGCTAAGGGAGAGGACTAGTGCTCCTATCAAGGATGTCAAATCTGCTCTTGTTAGTTCTAATTGGGATATTGGTGTGTGGCCTTTCTGTCATGCCTTTATATTTATCAAGATGCAAAGAGAGGAGTGATACTAATTCTCATTATATTGGCTGATTGATTCAGAGGAGGCCCAGAAGGAGTTGAGAAAGAGAGGAGTGGTACTTGCCTCAAAGAAGTCTTCAAGAATGGCTGCTGAAGGCCTACTCGCTCTAGCACAGACGGAAAAGAAGGCTGTCGTGATTGAACTCAATTGTGAGACAGACTTTGTCGCAAGGAATGATGTATTCCAATACTTGGTTAGTGTTTTTCTCTTTCTTTTTTTTCCTATTTACAAGCAATTTGCCAACTCAAGAGATCTAACTCACATATCCCGCCTACTTCTAAAAAACGCATATCCTGTGTACTTCTATTACATTTGAGGGGAGGCAAAATCGGATAAGGGTAAAGGCTTGGGATAGAAATTGATCTTTATACCTTCAGTGTCGCGCTGTTCCAAGATTATTCTCATATTTTGTTATTTTGTACATTATGAAGAAATGTTCCAGATTGTTCAACTCTTTATGAGATAAAATTTCCCCTACTAGTATACATTTTTCCTCAGATAAAATTTTTGGGTTCATGTTTGTCGCAAACATGACTTGGGTCAGCCTACTGTAAGGAGACAGCAAGTTCTTGTGCTGAAAATGCAAAAAGCTATGCTAGATGCTGCCCTGGTGACTTGATGGTTTGCTGCCTATGTGGGGATTAGGATGAGGTCACTGAATGACCATCTTTTCTTTGGATGCCGGATATCTTAGGTTGTACGGAACATGGCCTGTGTCAACTGGGTATGCTGCCAGTCGGAGGCAGAATTCTGGCATTCTTTCAGATAGATGGGATTTCCAATGGTGGTGCTACTTATCGAACCAGAAGGGAGAGAAAGCCCCGGCTTTTATTTTTCTGTGGGAAATCTGGCCACTACGTATAACTGTTTTTCAGGATGATCGATCTTATGTGAACATCGTGGCACATGCTCGGGCGTTATGTTTCTGTGCCTTTTCACTTAGATCGAGTATATTTAATTGAACCTTACTGCTAAGAAGGAATAAAATCTTGGATAATTAACATCTTGGTTAATCATCCTTTTCCTCTAAAAAAAGCAGTATTTATCACTACTGTTTGAGAATTTATCATGGAACGAGGAAGGCATATCATTACGGTTTCTAGTTTTATGTGACAGGCATAGTTTTGATTTTCTTGTTGTTTTTTTCTAAAACAAAAATGGCCGTTCTGAAGTTGGTTTTAGGTCATGTAACGTTGTTCTCCCTGCAGGCTTCATCTTTAGCAAGAACAGCTTTAGTGACTGAAGGCCCTTTGGAAACAACTTCAGAAGCATTTAGTTTTGGCCTTGAATACTTGGAGGTAGGGAATACATATTCACTTTGGTAATGTGCCGGGGAAAGTTATTTGCATTATGTTATTACTTTCAGTCTGTTTGTCCAGCCCAAATTGGTAGGCTAATATACATTCTACTTCATTTTGTAGCATATGAAGATCAACTTGGATCATCCAAAACTTTCTGGAGAGACAACAGTACAAAATGCAGTCACAGAAGTCGCTGCCATGGTTGGGGAGAATGTAAAATTTAGAAGAGGTTTTGTTTTGTCAACATCTTCACATGGTGTTGTCTCCTCTTATTTGCATACATGTCCAATCCCAGGTAAGTGATCATACGCTGCCATGGTTAAGGGTGGTCTTATTAATTCCATTGTACCTTAAAAAATGTCCAATCTATACATCTTAATGATGTGAATGTTCTAATTCCAAACTATACTTAATTTTTGAAGGAGAATGTTAGAGTTCTTAAGTATCCTAATTGTTTGTATTTCTTCCAGGTTTGGGCCGCATTGCTGGATTAGTTTCATTGGAGGTAGAAGATGGAAATGCTTCACTTGATGCTCTTCAAGGTGTTGGATCATCACTAGCAATGCATGTTGTGGCATCAAAGCCTTTGTTCTTATCGAGAGAACTTGTTTCTTCTGAAGCATTAGAGAATGAACGCGAGATACTGAAATCTCAGGTATTACGTCATTGATTGAGCATGAGCATCAATGTAATCATGGGTTTGGTTCATGCAAGTCGGCTAGAAAATAAGAATGCACTATGTTGGAAAAGACCAAGTGATGTAAACTAACCCTATTCCTAAACTAAATTATCCACTTAAACCTAAACTAAATTATTCGCTGAAGAGAGAAATAAACTAAACCAAAATTTTATTCATCCAAGCATGTTTCTATTACAATCTTTGGGGTTTGTATAGAGTTCCGGACTCCCATATAATCATTACATGAAAACTTGATAAAAGGAAAACTAATCAAAAAGCCTAAACTAAACTAATGACTAAAAGCTCACAATACTAATGACCATGAGCAGACAACTCACAAACTAATCTTGTTCTACATCAATTCTCCCCAGCTGAGAAAAACTTAACTCCGACGAGTTGCAAGATGATACAAGTGCAATCGGACAACATCAAGATGTCAGAAATCAACTTCATTAATTCAAAGCAACAACAAAAGAGGGATGATCGATCCAAAGGATAAACTTGCATTGACGAGGACGTCCATGCCAGAATTTCAGGAACTCTAGAATCAACAAATTGCTAAGATAATTCTTCTCATATGAAGCACCAGAAAGTGTGTCTCCGTAAACATTTATTTCAAAATATGAAGTTGTACCCTTCCATTGTTCATCCTGTGAAGAAAGAATTAGAGAATGTGAAATAGTTAAATCAAGAGAAAAGAATGCATCAATATCAAAGGATTCCAACGTAGGTTCAACTTTCTTAGGAACAACTATTAGCTCAACATAAGGAACATCCAAAGGATCTGATTTGACTATTAGAGGAATTGAAATGTCTAGATTGATATCAGGGGATGTTAAAAAACCTCTTCCGAACTAGTGATAACTTCTAGTCGGGATTCGGGTAGGTCAGATGAGGAAGAACTAACTAGAGAGTTATTTGACAATTGATCAAGTGAGAGTGCGCGACCATCAAACGTAGTACAATAAATGTGGTAACCTGATGGGGGTGGCATGGTATAAGGTCCATAAGGATAACTCGAAAAGAAACCTTGACTTTGTTCAATGATTTTGAGCTTACTACATAGAAGATAACACTTACGACTAAGATCTTTGAAGGCTTGTAACCTAGAGTAGGATGAATAACTAGGACCATAAGTATTGGGACTCTTACTTGACATAGCAAAACAGTAGTTCTAATGTTGCCTTTTTTAGGAAAAGAATTGATATAACTCTCTTTTTTTTATTCAATCCAGTTTCTTTTAACTTTTTCTCCCTTTTAAAGCAAATCTCTCTACTTTTTTTTCGAACTCCTTTTTTTAAGGGCGGCAACAAATTTTTTTCTTTGTTTTTCCCTGTAAACCTAAGAGAAAGAGAAAAAAAAGGAATAAATTCCTCTCCAATACCTCTTTCTCGCAAGGACAGCAGTGGACTTGGCAGCAGTGGCAAAGGCGTGCAGGGAGGGTGAGATAATGGTGGAGGCAGCAACTTGTGGTGAGATGAGAAGTTTGGGCAGCGTCAGGATCGTTGTGGCACGATGTTGGACGCTGGAGAGGGCAGCGATGAATGGCAGAGCCGGTGGAGACTTGCATGTTGTGGTCTTCTTTGCTGTTGACGAGTTGCAGCAGTGATGTGGCGAGGAGATCTCATGGGGGCAGCCGTCTGGATAGCGGCAGCGACGGTGTACACTGGAGAGGGCAGTGATGAATGGTAGCGCTGGTGGAGACTTGCATGGGCATGGTCTTCTTTGTCGTTGACGAGTTGCAGCAGTGATGTGGCGAGGAGGTCTCGTGGGGGCAGCCGTCAGGATGGAGATCAATTGCTGTGGCTGAATGGTTTATGTTGATTTGCATGTGAGAACAGGGCAGCAGCTACAGCACAACTTTGAGGATGGTGTGACAACAAATGATGAAGACGGTTGTGGCAGCAGCGAGGTGGCTGAAGCGACGCGACATTGAGAGGAGTATGCTAGCAGCAGTGTTGATGAAGAGGGGACGACCAATAGGGGCGATTCACTATAGCAAAGTTAGCAAATTACTGTAACAAAATTACTGTAGCGTTGGTGGGATCGTGATAGCTGAGGATGAGGGCAAGGCAAAAGTTAGGATTTTTTGGGATAGGAAGGATCACAACCATTTGATGAGGATCAAAAGGTTATTTTGCTCATATACCAATTAATGTAAACTAACTTTAATCCTAAACTGATTTATCCACTTAAACCCTAAAACAGTTAAACCTGAACTAAATTATCCGCTTAAGAGAGAAATAAACTAAACCAAAAGTTTCTTCATCCAGACATTTTCTATTACAATCTTATGGGGTTTATATAGAGTTCCAAACTCCCATATAATCATAATATGAAACCTAACAAAAGGAAAACTAATCAAAAAGTCTAAACTAAACTAATGCCGAATAATACTAAAGACTAATGACCATGAGCAGACGGCCCACAAGCTAATCTTGTTCTACGTCACCAAGGTCCTCGTAGAAAAATATTCTACTTCTATCAGTCTTCTCGAAGTATTGGGTTATCTTTGCTATTGATAAACTGAGTTTAAGCCGATGAATCACATCTCTTTTGGTTGTTATGAACAGATGTCCATGTCTTTATTAGGTCAAAGATCAAATGCAGAGCTGTAGTGAGAAGATTTTAAAATTCAATTTTTTACATTTGTGCAGCTTGCAACATTTTTTTATGAAGTTTCTATTAGATTGAGTTGTCATTAGGTCACTGATTGCTCATTTTATTTCTAATGAATTTTTTACGATAAGAACCACTGGTTTTTTATATTTCCCTAAGCATAACTAATGAAAATTTTCCTACCTCTGTATATTCCTGTTTACGGGCATTTCCTACTCCCATATGCTTACAGTTGTTAGGCTTGGTTATGGATTACGAGAGGATTATTCTTAATTTGTTGTTCCCTCACAGTCCAGTTTTATCCAATCGTAGGTTTGTTTTTTTTTCTGTTAATAGTTTTCTTGTTCAATCTTCTTATATTAGGCTGCAAGCTCAGGAAAATCTCAGATGGCCATGGAGAAAATGGTGGAAGGACGTTTAAGAAAGTACCTAGAAGAAGTTGTTCTCCTGGAACAAAAATTTGTCATGAACGATAGTGTCAATGTCAAGGTATGTTCAACTTCTTGATTCCACAGCTTCAATAACATCATTTCACATGGTTAAGCTGTTTTACAAGTTTGTCACCACTGTTCTCCTTGATGTACATTTGGTGCTATTGTGAGTTATTTTCTACCTCTGGACTCATAAATGTTCTTAACAAGTTCGCTTTTTGTTACTGTGGTTCCGTTTTTGCAGTCTGTGCTGAATGATCTTTCAAAACAAGTGGGTTCAACTGTGAAAATTGGCAATTTCTTCAGAGTCGAAGTTGGAGAAGGAATCCAAAGGTTAGTTTCTCGCTGCGTGCTTTTCTACATGCTAAGTGCGCACTTTAGTCTGAACTGGTTATTCATGAAGCAAGTAGTCCTAATATAAATAATTGGCATGGTGTCGCTGGTTACCTATGACTTTCTTAGCCGTGGTGATGGGAGCACTGAAAGATAACCTTGTTTTATTTCTGATATCAATAAACTTCCTTCTGTTATGGCTTCCACATGCACATTTCCTGGATGTAATTTGGTTACTGAAAAGGATGTTTTCGATGCAGGGCGGAAGCTTCGGAGGCACCTGACGCTGTTGCACGTTCAGCATAGTTTTTGATAGCAGTAGTGTATGTGACATTATTTCTGTACAACAGGAGGCTGTCAGAAATCCCACATATATCTTCAGCTGCTGGTTATGGTTGCTGAGACTTCGCCTATATGACATTCCATCACCCATTACTTTTCTCTCCAGATTCAAAATTATTTCAAGCAAGACAAGATTGCAATTGTGTTTTGATCACACCGCAAGTCATGATAATCGCACAGCATTCGATTACCATGCTTCCATTAACATATCAGAAGTATTTAGCACATATAATGTTTTCGAACGTGAAGAATGGAGCAAGAGTTGAAAATTAAACTCCTCCATTTACTTGTATGTTTTTTGGCTTTCACATGTAATAAGTAACAACTATTTTCTAAGAACACCATTTCTCATATTGCATTGTTTTTTCTGTTTCTACCTTTGGAATCAAAGTAACCTGTGAGTCCCCGGGTTATGCTCCTGATTCACATGAACTTGGAGTGTTGATGCACATCATAAATGTGTTGCGGCAAGGCAGGTGTTGCCGCCCATGCTGTATTCAGTTATTAAATCTGAACAACTTAGTATGTGGATGTGAGAGCTCAAGCAAGATAAGATTCACCAGATTGCTGACAGGTTTGTCTTGGCTTTCTTGTATATTCCACTGTCTAAACAAAGTACATGCATGCATCCGGTTTTGCTTATAGAGTTATGATTGTTTGGACTTGCTTCCATGAATGGTCATTGATGTGATCATTTTTATGCCAGCATGTTACTTCATTACCACTGATCACCTGTATTTGTAGAGTAATCTTTATGCTCAAGGGCCCCAAAAATCCCCATGTTCCTGCTTCTTAATTTATGGAGTTGGATAGCAATCATCTTTATGCCTCTTCAACTAATCAGTTGGATTAATATTAACTCTGGCATTTTGCAATTTTTTTAGCTTTTAAGTAAGCTGTAGAAACAGAATGGAAGGGTGCTCTGTGCCTTGACAGGTGCTGGTCTTCATGTCTCTTTTGCTAACATCTTTTGACCGGTGGAATCTCAAACTGTGTGGTGGTGCCCATACCTGCGAGTTTGTGTCCACCACCTACCAATAATCATATGATCAATCAATTCTATCCTCCTTTTTTCCTTGAGAGAGAGAGAGAGAGGCAGAAAGAGGGATTTCTGAATCATGTTTGATTCCATAACAGTAACATTATTAAATGAACGGCATTTGTTTTTTTGGGTGATGGCTATATCCCATCGACGTCCAGAGCTATTAGCATTCGACTAATTCGATGTTCGAACGGATGGCGGCGAAGAAAAATCTCGATCAAAGTAGCGACTCTGAGACTCGAACTCGGGACTACTAGCTCTTTTGTTCTTCAACTCAGGATATAAACCTGCTAATTATTTGTATCAACCAATCTTAATTAAATGAACGGCATTTGTATATCTTTCTTGTGATGTGGAATGGTGCATCATCTTCCTTTCTCTCTCTCACATGTTCTTGCCAACATCTTCTTTAAAATCATTATAGACAAGCAATTCGAACATTTTTTTTTCGGTGCTTAAGCAATTGAAATTTTGACTACTATTGACTTTTGCAGTTCTAACTCTCTCTCTCTCTCTCCTCCATTTTGGTTGGATCTGCTTTCTCTCTCTTCTCTGTTTTTTTATGGTCCACTGTTCTACCCTTTGACTACATCGATGGAAGAACCGAAGAAGTGAAGCTTAGGCAACAACCTTTACGTGCTTAGGCGATTTATTGCCGAGTTTTGAAGACATTTTGGCAATGTAAATGTATTAATAAATATTATGTTCTTCTATAACTTCTTGCTAAAAGTAGTCCTAATATTATCAAGAAAGTTGATAAAATTATAATTACTTGAAAATAATTTAGAATGGTGTGGCAAAATCTCTAAAAGAATCTAACGCTACATCACAATTTGTTTATTCCCGTGAATTTATTTTCAAACTATAAATGATAATTCATTTTAATAATTCATGAGTATATGTATCCCGTGAAGCTTGTCGGTGACATTATGTTGCTCCCATGATTCCTTTAATTGCTCGCCTTGTATTTTTTTTTTCCCTACATGTTATTTGTTACTATTTTCTTTCACATTTTGTCGATTTCTCTTGATTCATCAGAATATATCTTCTGAAGTACATTCCATAAAATATACCTGCAATATTTTTTTTCATTTTCTTTAATGTCCAATTATTTTGTGTTTTCTTCTGTTTTCTTTTTGGTATCTATTGTTAAATTATATTTTATTCTATTTCAATTATTATAAAACACATGTGCGTATAATTAAATTATATGTACTAATTCATAAACATAAAATTATATTATCAAATATAATAAGTCAATATTATCATAATCAAATAATTGTGTATATATATATATATATATATATATATATATATATACTTATTGGAAAGTAAAAATAATTGAATGATTTAATGAAGATGTATTCTAATTAAGTAAGGTCATATCTCCTATATTTTGAATCGATATGCGGTTAAAAAGAAATAGTTTATTTAATATTCATATTTTATACTTATTTTTTTTAATCATAGATCTTAAATCTAACGATTTAAAATATAAAAATCACGATATACACTACTTAAATAGTGTATATCTGTATTAAAGTTTAATTGAATATATGATATAAATATTATTATTAGAAGACTGGATAAGGTCAATCGGGTACTTATTATAATAATTTGATTTTGATCCGAATTATACTAGATTTCTTGAAGCTTTATCCATTTCGATCAGGATATAAATTAATCTAAAAAATATCTAAAAAATTGGATCAGTTCGAGTCTAGACAATCAAATTTTTTTTCTCTTGCTCGCCCCTTATCCTATATGAATAGTATATATTAATTATAAATCACAATCATAGATAAAAAATTTGATGGTTAAACATATATATATATATATATATATATATATATATATATAATTGATGTCAATGGATGACATACTCATTAATCTCTTTTTATTATTATTGTAAAAGATTTGTATATTGCCGCATGATTATAGATAAGATCGTGATCTAAGATTCGAATTTAAATCTACAAAAGATCCTACATTTAAACTATTTACATATAGTAAGATCGTATAATTTTATTAGTTATTGGAATTCTTACAATTTGGTGTGTTCTATACATATATATTCTCCTTGTTAAACACATTGATGACCCATTTAACATGTTAACTAATATTAAATCTCTCTCTCCCTCTCTCTATATATATATATATATATATAGGAAAAAATGAAGGTGCTACCTACTTAAATAGATAGCACCGTAATACTTCTCGTAACAACCATAAGATGTTAAATACATGATGGATATAAAATTTTCTCTTTCTTAAATAATTTGTTATAAGTTGTTAGATCTACCGTATATCGAACATCCTACGATCATTAAGATAAGTAGTACGGTATTACTTATTTAAGTAGATAGCACTTTTATTAAATCCATATATATATGTATCAAGAAAAATTCTATATCCTCCTAACTCATCCTCCTAATAATCCTCCT
Organism: Pontederia paniculata; assembly: GCA_001647135.1. NCBI lineage: Eukaryota > Viridiplantae > Streptophyta > Magnoliopsida > Commelinales > Pontederiaceae > Pontederia > Pontederia paniculata. The sequence continues at coordinate 20,293 of LTAE01000109.1, read as the reverse complement.
AATACTCACATATTAAAATATCCTATAAAATTGATTAATTTACAATGAGTGTCATTGTGAGGTGTTAGACATATTATTAGGCTAAAGTTTAGGAGGATGTAGCATAACTCATATATCAATTTTCGGGTAGGGTATAATAAATGTATGTCCTTTTTGATAATAGAATAATGAGCACTTCTATAGCCTCCTAATTATCCTCCTAAAAATCCTCCTAACCCCTCACAATGACATCACTTGTAATTTATTGAACTTTTAAGGGCAATTAAATTATGTGAGTATTGGGAGAATTTTTAGGAGGATGAGTTAGGAGGATTTAAATTTTTCCTAGAATAATATACATCACATATGGTAGCAGGATATAGATACAAAGATTATTAGCTGGTACATGTAAGTACAGTACAGTGACAAGCTCTCTCAGCATGCAGTTGGAAGAATCAAATCAGAACAGAACAGAAACAGAGAAAGAATGAANCTCTCTCTCTCTCTCTCTCTCTCTCTCTCTCTCTCTCTCTCTCTCTCTCTCACACACACACACACTAATCAATTGCATAGACTTGAATTACAATGTCATTTAATTCTTAGTTTCTTCAATTAAATCTCTTTATTCTTAATTTTTTTTTCAGTTGTCATCCTAGTATTCAAAAAACGATATCACTCCTTCAGTCCGCACGACGCTAAAAACCACACTATCCACAGACTAGATTTCGGCCCACTATAGTTTTGACTAATCTGATTTCGCCTCGCATCACGTATCTGGTCATGGCAGGTGGAGCTCTCAGCGAAAGTTTTTTGCGTTCACATAGCTCGAATTCGAGACTCGTTTAAACAAGGAGAAATCGCTTACTACTCTATCTCAATTTTAATTGGTTCTTAAATTTTTATTTTTAAAAGGATAAATTAGAAAGATGGATCGCCCAAAAAAAGTTTCATATATATTTTTATTTTTGACATGATAAAAAAGAGGGGCTCATCGATCCATCAATCGATGTCCATGCGAGAATATATTTGCAAAATCTCATCTTGAAGTTTGTGTACCCGACAAGGATTGACTGCTCGTGAAATTATTCCTTTGGTTGCTGTGACATCAACTTCTCATTTTTTTTTCTATGCTTTTCGCCAAAAAGAAAAAAAAAACTATAATATTTATAGTTTATAATTTTCAATTAACTCTAATGATAACAATATTATGGAGCTGAAAACAAGAACAAGAGTTGAATTAATTATTATTAGTTTAATTATATTTGGTTTAAGGTGTAAAACAGCTAATTAACACAAAGCCTTCAATAAAAAATCTTTTGTTTTTTTTATTACGAAGGAAAAATGATTAAACGTACAATAAGAAATAATTGATTTTTTAGGAAAATATGTGTCTTCTCATAATCTTATTTTAAGAAAACAAAAAAGATCACTTATTTTATGCTTTTTCTAGAACATTTAGTTGAAAAAAAAAAATTAAAGGCATCGATTAGAGGACCCACTAAAGTGTGCAGCTTCGGCGTGAAAGCATGCCAATAATGATGATGTTTTATCTTTTCCATTATTCAAATATTTGTTCATTAGTCTATAATTCATAAAATGAATCATTAAACTAAATATGTTAAGTATTATTGCCACACACATATGTCCCTGTAAACTATATACAAGTTTTTTTTTTCTTAGAAGTTTTTTAGTTTTACTATTTTGGTCGTACGAGCCTTGTTAATTTTATAAATAAAACAAGGCATGATGTTCGACATTATATATATATATATATATATATATATATACCCATGAGAATGTGACAAGTACACAGATGCCATATAATCCATATTAAAATAATAATATGTCATTATGTATATTATGTTTTGTGTTCTTATTGATATTACAAATTAAAAATATAATTAGTATTATATTTGTTAGAGGCATAACTAATAAAAGTTGGTGAATACTTCATGGTCTCTTGTTTCTCATGTCGGGTACACACGTGAGCTTAGGAGAACTGGAGTATTACTCAACGACATCCGACCCATACGCGCAGAAAGGGAGGTTCGGGAAGCACCGCCTCCTGACGAGGGTTCCGCTGCCCCGCTCGCCGGTGAGTGGGCGAGGGTTCGGGGGCAATGCCCTCGAAACCTAAACAAGTTTGAGCTTTTATTTAAGTTGGCCCGTATGATGTGAATTAAGAAATTATTTATTTGTTAGGGTTTGACGTATATATATTGCAGATGTGATGTTGAGCGGTTGTAACGAAAAATAATAATAATGAAATAGACGTAGCCCTAACTAAAGGATTAACTTGATAAATTTAGATGTGTTTTCTATTTTTTTTTTATTTTTTTTGTGATCTTCTACTTGTGTTCTCGAGTTTTTTATTAATTGAGAAGAGAATAAAATAATATAATAATTCGACCGGAAAATAATAATCTTGTCGTTATAATAATGTTTAATTGTACGTATATAATAATGCGCATTAAAAAAAGTGCACCAAAAGAAAAAATAAAAGAAAAATGAGAAGAAGTTTCCACTATAATTTCCTGAGCATTACGACTCCACTTCACCCTCCCGCAAACCCCGCGACAGACACAGAGAGAGAGAGAGAGAGAGAGAGAGGTTGGAGGAGGAGAAGGATAAGATGCTGAATCGAGGTATCTAATGCTTGTTATCAGAATTAGATGCTGTTGCTGTGTTCTTCGGAAGCACTTTGGTTCCTGTAATTGGATCGACTTGATACATCCTCCTCCTCCTCCTCCTCCTCCTCCTCCTCCTCCTCTGTGTCTCTTTCTTTTGTTTGTTTGCTGTCGGTTCTCTTCTCTTGTCGGAATATTATGACGGCTTAGATACCGTTGGCTTTTGGCTTTGGATGCGTTACCTCTTCCTGTCTTTTTATTTTTATTTTTTGTAGCGAATTATTAGATTTTTGTAAGATTTCGTATGATGTTTCCTTTATATTTGTGCTGGAAATTGGTCAACTCGTTCCATGCTTGAAGCTCAAATGTGCTCGATCTGTTCTGCATCCTTGTTCTTTACATGTCTGCTGTTGTTGTTGCAGTGATCGAAAACTGAGGTGGAGAAGAATGGAAAGGAGTGGAAGGTGAAGACTCATTGATCATGGAGTTCCACTGAAGCAGCAGCATTGACCTGCAGCTCGATCGTCTCCCACTCTTTGGATACCGCGACAGGATCGATCAGAGATGACAGGTAGAGAGAGAGAGAGAGAGAGATCTTTGTTGTTCAATTTAAATTGCTGCAATCTGATCGATCAATCGCCGGATTTCCAGTATTACTTTCTTCTCTGCTCAAAAAGTTGCTTCCTTTTTTGCTTCTCTGCTAATTAACTGCAGGCCTCGACGGAATCCTCGCCGGCGAGGAGAGGAGAGGGGAGAGGAGATCGGACGTGGAGAACTCGGAGGACGAGAGGAGGAGGTCGACCACCATCGGCTCTCTCACCAAGAAGGCGCTCTGCACCGCGTCCACGAGGTTGAGCCACTCCCTCAAGAAGCGTGGCCGGAGCAGGAGGGACGTCTGCCGGCCGTCCTCCGTCTCCATCGAGGACGTCCGGGACGTGGAGGAGGAGCGCGCGGTCTACTCGTTCAGGAAGGAGCTCATCTCCCGGGACCTGTTGCCGGAGAGGCACGACGACTACCACATGATGCTGAGGTCTGTCTTGTCTGTCTTTGTCTGATCAGAGTATCACATTTGTGTTATCAGAATTGAGTCTTGCTTTCAGATCTTTCTAACATTTGATGATGATGTTCTTGTTGTTGGCATCTGCTGCTGAAGATTTCTGAAAGCTCGGAAATTCGACTGCGAGAAGGCGATTCAGATGTGGGCGGAGATGCTTCACTGGAGAAAAGAATTCGGAACTGATACAATATTGCAGGTGTGCCTCCTTTTGACTGCCTTGTTTCAATTGTTCTGTAACATAACAAGAATGTTCTTCGAAAAAATAGGATTTTGAATTTGAGGAATTAGAGGAAGTACTGCAGCAGTACCCGCAATGTTACCATGGAGTTGACAGAGAGGGAAGGCCTGTTTACATTGAGAGCCTGGGGAGAGTTGAACCCAGCAAGCTTATGCACATCACCACGGTCGAACGCTACATAAAGTATCATGTTCAGGAGTTTGAGAAAGCTTTCCATGAGAAATTTCCTGCGTGTTCGATAGCAGCGAAAAGGCACATTGATTCAACGACGACCATCCTCGATGTTCATGGAGTGGTAGGTCCTTTCTATTAAGTGTAAATCAAATGTCCTGCCGGTGTGTATGTTAACTCATGGAAAATAGATCGGTTGTTCATTCTCCGGTGTTTGATCACCAGGATGGCACTAAGGCTTGCATTTACTCACTGTGATTTATGTTTGAATGTAGGGCTTGAAAAACTTCAGCAAGGCAGCAAGAGATCTATTGCTTAAAATGCAGAAAATTGATGGTGATTACTACCCTGAGGTACTTTGCTGCAACTGTTTTTTTTTTCATGTTTCATTTCATATCTTGTATGTTTTCGTAATCGTTGGACTTCGCCTCTACATACGTAGACACTACACCAGATGTTCATTGTTAATGCTGGCCCTGGCTTCAAACTTCTTTGGAATACTGTAAAGGGATTCCTCGACCCTAAAACTTCTTCTAAGATACATGTGAGTGGAATGACTTACACTTCTTGGCAAATTCTTCAAAATTTAGTGTCATATATAAGATTCCCGTTTCTACAGGTATTGGGAACAAAGTTCCAGAATAGACTTCTCGAATCCATTGACTCGAGGTAAGTGATAAATTATGCCCATCAAACTCTTGGCATCATTCGTTCTTAGTCTGATATGATGTTACTTGATCCGCATCATGTTTCAGCCAACTGCCGAATTTCTTGGGTGGTACATGCTTATGCAGTGATGAGGGTGGATGCATGAAGTCTAACAAAGGACCATGGAATGATCCTAACATTATGAAGGTAAACAACTGCAAGATAAGGCATGAAAAAGATTTTTCATAGTTAAATTGCATTATGTTCCTTCTATTGGGAATGACAATTTCAATGGTGCATCACTTGCATCCAAACAAGAAAAAGTTATTGACAGAAACGTCTTTGGAAATGTAGCTCACACATAACTTTGAAGCGACTTCTATAAAGCACACGCGGCAGATGTCAGATGGAGAATTATACACTTGCTCCTCCACAGGACTCCGGCTTTGGAAGGCAAGACATTGGCCTCCTTCTTTGTTGCCAAAATGCAATGTTCTACCAGAAGTCCATTTTCCTCAACTATTCACTGCTTTTATGTGACAGGGAAGAAGTAGTGGAACATGGACAATTGAATCTGGATCAGATGTTGATGATCTTGGTTCTCCTACTCCTGTTATCACAAGGGCTGCTGCTGCTGAACGCAACCGTCTGGCACCAGTTCGTGAAGAGGTAAGATCGTGCTTGTTTTCTGCTTCCTATCACTGTGTTATCTTCCTATTAATCATTTACACCTGATGACAAAGTCAGAAATGCCTAAATCACTGAGCATGTTCCATTTCTCTTGTGATGTTAGTGTGCTCATCATTGGATAATTATTGCTCCATTTGTGTATGCTCAAGAAAAGTTTGCACTTATTTTGTAAAAGATGCCTTAATCGCTTGGGCTTCATGATTATATTATGTATTCAGGTGAGAGCAAGGGATTCGATGGCATATTACAGTTGTGATGACCATTTTGTGGTTGTCGACAAAACTGTTGATTGTGGTAGAAGAGCAATGCCATTTAGTAAACGGATATATTCAGATCGCAACGATCAAGAAAGAGGTTCATATAGTACTGCAGCATCATTGCCTGAACAAGGTACTGGAAAATTTCCTTATTAGACTTCCATTTGAATATTATATTAAAAGTAACATCTTTTTCATTGAACATCATATATTAACATGATTACTTTTATCTTATCTTATTACAAGCACTTGATCCACACTAATTTGCAATGTCTTCTGCTTGTTTATTATTCTCTCTGATTGATTGAAAAATCTTGATTGTTTCTTGCTTTTTGCAGATAATTTGGCTATTGTGAGACAAGCAAACACCAACCGACATTCTGAAGGGATTCTGCAGTTTCTCGTAAGGGTAGTGATGGCTTTCCTAGTTAGGATTCTAGCAATGTTTTGCAATCTAAGTTGCACACGAGAGAGTACGTCAAGCAACTTTCATCCTTCCGTAACAATAGATCGGCCCGCTGACCAGCCTATAACTACGGAGTCTATACAAGAGCAGCTGAATCCGTGCCTAGAGCGTCTTCAACGGCTTGAGATGGCATTTGATGAACTTAGCAACAAGCCTATTGAGATCCCTTTGGAGAAGGACCTTGTCCTCCTGGAGTCCTGGGATAGAATCAAGCACATCGAACATGATCTCGAAAGAACAAAAAAGGTAATCCTTACATTACAATGGTACCCTTATAAGATAAGCTAAAGCATTCTATATATTCTTAATTCTAGTTTGGTGTTGCAACTTGCAAATGTGGATGTTTTGGGTAGTTCTTTCCAAGTTTCATCTGCAACTTTCTGTTTCAGGTCTTGCAAGCCACAGTGATGAAGCAACTTGAACTCGTGGAATCATTAGGGGCTGCACAAGATTCAAAGCTTCAGGTGAGTTCTCTACTGACTATTCTTTAACAATTCCCTTCTTATTATTTCGATATCATCTGTCAAACTGCTACTTGGTTAAACTTTCTAGCATGATCAAACAAAGCATAAGATCCATATTTCTTTCATCAAGATTTGTGTTAGAACCCATGGCAGTAACTTATACTTTTGTGTGCTTTGCTTGTCTTGGTTTAGAGGAGGATGTTCTGTTGAAACTTTTGATAAGACAACGTACTACAGAACTCGATAGCAAACATCAGAGGAAACACTGCAACGACAAGGACATGAGCACAGAAGGCTGCTAATTCTCAGTTCGTAGATGACAGACAGAATCAAATACCACAGTTACACTTATAATTTCTTTCTTTTCTTTTTTAACTCGAGATAGGAATTTCAACGGTGGAGAAGTTTTTTTTTGTTTTCTTTATTTTTTTTCTTTAAATCTGATGGGGAGAGAGAGAGAGAGAGAGAGAGAGAGAGAGAGAGAGAGAGATGAAAACGCATTTCAGATGCAAATATTATAATTAATGGTTAAACATATTTCTGTGATTTATTTGTTGGTCCTCATGTTCTTGTTGTGATGTTGCAATTGGACCCATGACAAATTTTATCAGTGCTCCCAATCAGCATACACTTTCAACATTCTTGTTATTTGGTTAGTGGAATTACAAGATTATTTCTTCATAAAGAAGATTTTTGAAGAATGTGATTCTCAGAAATATTTTGGGAATATTACATAAGCAGTACTAGTCAAAGCCTTATCCCTTTAGTCGATAAGAATTATATCTAATGATTGTGTTTGGTTCACTATGTGTTATACCAGGAATATGTATAATTATATTCATGGTATAGTTATACTTAATTTTTATTCTTATTTGTGTTTGGTTAAGAAGTAAAAGATTTTGTGAGTTATTTTAATCTGCCTTTGGTTGAATATGAGAATAGATAAGTATAAGTTATATATTTTTATTTATAAAATATTAAAAAATTAAAACAATATTTTCATTATTTTTATGATGAATTAATTATCATTAATAAACATACAATTATAAATAATATTTTTTTTGTTAGTTTCTCAACAATACAATCTATAAATGTAGTTTATTAAATATATTATTTTTATTGGATACTAAGAATTAAAATTTTAAATCAAATGCACTATTTTTTGTTTTAATTATATTTATACAATATTACACATTTATATGATTTTTATTAAAAAAATTATATAAAAGAGTTTGAATTTATTTAAATATTTAACTTGTTAATTATTTTTATTAAATATTTATTTTATATATTTGATTTGTTCAAATTTGTTTTTTTATTATCAGACTCATTAAATTATTTATTAAATATTGTATTTGTTAACATTTATACCCAACTTGCGTATAATCTAATACCTACTATTTAGCAAGTATAACTTTTGGCACATTTATACTCAAGTTGGGTATAATTTTTTTATGGCAAAACTACCCTCTGCAGAATCTAGGTATAACTTTGATTGTTTGGGTATAAACAAATAAATAAACTCTTATCCCTTAATTTATACCCCAACCAAACACACCCAATGTATATTAATAAATCCAAGTCATTTGTGAAAGGTTCACATATGACATAGGATTTCTTGATGTCATTATCTTGTGATAAGTAATAGCTGATAACATAAGAATTCAAAATGACAACTAAAAATAATAACACTCTTTTTAGTCTAAAAATGGCTATATTGAAACACTATATATGCTATTAAATTTTTTTATTATAGTGTATGAATACTCGACTACTAAAAACTACATGAAGTTTTTGACATGCACATGCACTCAGCCGTAAAATGATTTACAGTGTACTGCTGCAATTAGGTTTTCTGAGGGTGGTAGTGGAAAAATTGATAGGTAAGCCATTCATATTGTCACTCTACAAAACCACAAATTGAGATTTTCACCTCATATGGCCCCTCATTCAATACTTTCGAAGTATTTAATTATACCCTTTACTTTGTCCGAGAATCTCCTCCCTCATTCCACTTCATTCCGAAGAGTAACTAAAATCAATTCTGTCAAGTTTTTGTGTTCCAATTGAACAGTTTCCATTTATGATCAAAGAGGAAGATTATTTTTTATACCAAACATGCGTGGATCATATCAGGATATTTAAAAACTCTATGTAAACACAACCGTACTTATCATAAGAACCTAAGAAAGGCAACAAAGCAACTGGATATAATTTATTAAAACAAATCCATTAAATATACCAAAGTAAACACATATACATCTTGCAGCAACAATATTACAACATATGACACAAGATATTTTCTATAGATCTATATGCCTACATGGCTTCGGTTTATTGAAGCATTTATTATGTTATATTAGCTATTGCTAGAATGGAGAATGTAAAAGGCATACAACTGTCGCTTATTGTTTGATTACTATGCATATATGTCTTCTAGCCTCAGAAATTTGTTCTGGAAGTCATTGAGGAAGTGAATCACCATGTAGTGTTGCGCCGATATTTCTGGTTGAACTGCTTTTTAGTTACACACCATGCATCAAGAAAGGTGCTCACCTGAATTTTAGCCAACATTAGTCCAGCTTCTGATAACAACTCCTCGAGAGGATACTTAATTTAAAGCAAAACCAAACCACAAAAAATCACTAATTGATTAATTCGATAGTAAGATGGAAAGTTCAGAAGAAATTTGACAGCCTTGTATCAGTAAACAGAGAAAACACAGCAGGAATGAAAATCAGAAGAGTGCCCTTGCCAAACGAAGCAAATAAAATAACGGAACTGTATATATATCAGCATGATCATTATTCAGAAAGTTAAAACATTACTTACATTGCTAACAATTTTTGCTCCGGACCAGGCAGTATCAGTACCATAAGGTGGAGGAACGACTTTTAGTCCCTCGGCCACTGACGGTGGCATAAGCTTGTGGAGCTCCTTCTCTAACCTCTCTAATTATAACAAAAACAATGTATGATTAATACATTTATTCACAAAGATCCCAACTTCAATATTGCATGCAAAAGAATATTTAAGAAAATGGAAACACCTGGCAATCCAGGTAAACAAGAGGTTCCACCAGCCAAAACCACAGTTTTAAACCACCCATCATCATTAGGCACCTCTGCAGCTAAACAATGATCTATACAAAGAGCTACAGCTCGATGCAGACCCATTGTTCGCCTGTACGCGTAACATAAGAAATGTCAATTGATGAAATATTATTTTAATTGAACATTTTTCTGAAAAGGGCACATGAATATTTGAGATTTCTGGAGTCTCATTTTATCTTGAAAGTTCTAGCAAGGCAACCCAGTTGGCATAAATTTGCAAAACATATGAAATACTAAAGATACTTTAGAAAATAGATCACAAGAGCGGCAAGATAAACTCATTAAAAACTGTGCAGGGAGACTTACACCCCTGCAAGTTGTGGTTGAAAAAGAATCTCCCCCGTTAGAAAACGCTCTTTTGACAGCGTGAACCAACCCTCGCCTGCAACCTCACAAGAAGCATGGGTATCTTTATGTTGCTCTGCATCAAAGTCCATTGCGACATAGCATAGTTTCTGAAACATACACAAATAGTCAAGTCATCCTGAAACTGAACTAATCAAATAAGTGTTAGGTCATTGAAAACTTGTAGGTCCTCAGCAAAGAAGTAGGAATACCTCTTTGATTGTTCGAACTGTGTATAGCGATTCAAAATTTATATTTCTCTGCTGCATTAATTCCCTGAGAAATCCAGTAACTTTAAGAGCACCTATTCCCAGAGTTTCAACACCCACTTGATGCATCACCCTACCTCTGAGAACTGTTAAACAATATTTATGTATAAGAACCCAACACTACAAGTGAAGGCTCCAGTTTTCAGATAATCACTTCTAAAAAAAACTTTCAATTAATCAGTCACGATCATCTACACATCAAACTGAAGACTCTTACAGCATGGTAGATGTCAATAAGAAAATTTCCAATTGTAAAAATTAAATCCTTAGTTTGGAGAGAAGAAGAAGCTACGGCAATCCCATGAACCTTTTTGCACTATATCTCCCTAAATTATACGTACAACAAAACAAGAAACAGGGAGCAACCAAATTGCCTCAAAGAAACCACATGAAAAAATGCCTAAAACAAATAAGTACATAAATACCTAATATTAACAATGACAACAGCAAGCTCAACAGCGGGCGACAGATGTTCTTGTATCACAAAATTTGCAATACATATATAATGTATGCTCGCTACTTGAATATGGATAAGAGAAAAAGAGGTGCAAAAATCAAAAGGGGAGAAACAACATCCAGAATAGCTGCAAGGAAGAAGACTTACTTGGAACTATTGAGGTGGCATGGAAACCAATATTAACAACAATTCCAGAAGTTCGTCGAGCTGCATATAAAGCTAAAACTGCCTGAAAATATCATCCAAGGTGGAATTTCAGGAACAAACTTTTCCTAGGTTTATTTCGAAAAGTCAATATATGACATAAAAGAAGTTGAGAGGAAATGTCATGCTGATATAGAGCACAACACTGGAAAGTTCTTTCTTTAACAATAATAAACAACAAAAACGTGGAGGCCTTTGTTTATCTTTCAAAAACAGAAAGATGAAACCTATGATTGAAGCAAAATATATAAATTGAGTTGCAGCAGTAAACTGAGACATATAGAAGCTGAGATGAACACCTGACTAACGGTGCAAACAGCAGGGGCATTCATGTCAAATAGCACTGAGCTTATTGCCTCTCTCAATTGTCTCCTTGAAGCCCTAGCATCATCAGTATCTGAAAGAAAAAGATAATTTGAGCAAGTTATTAGTTTGAATTCCACAATTATATTCATGAGATTTAACTTTGCAAATAATTTCAATTTATTTTTTTTTTGAAGAAGAAATAATTTCAATATATGAAGGTCGATGCTATCAGTATCTCAATGTCTGTTTGTGTCAGAGAAGGGGATTTCATGGCAAGAAAATGGACACATTGTAAATCAATTGGGTTGCAAAAACATAGGAAACATCAAACATTCTGCAAAGTTTTCACGGTTAGAAATAGTTGCAAATAGAAGCTTATCTGTAGTTTATTTGCAAAGTTATCATGATATTAGAAAAAGTTGTCAACAAAAGTTTATCTCAATTCTCATGGAATCAAAGATCTCATGCTCGTTGTTTTGCTTTATATCTTCAAAGAGCTTCTTATGTTATCATGAACATCCTCAAATACCGATTGAATGCTATCTTTTTTTTTTTTGAGAAGCAAAGGATGGTTACCTTGAGTAGCCATCCATTTTATTAAATTAGTTGTTTATAATGTTTCCAAGGTACAAAACATCAACTTATATCTTAGACCAATCCCTCACTAAACTATTTCCCATAATCACAATATTTTCTATGTAACATCTTTCACCCCAGAAAATGCATCCATATAGGAAGTTTATATGGTTGAATGCTATCTTGGTTGTTTATGTGATACAAACAAGTCTACAATGGCTATACTTATCATGGTGCAGAATATACTGACTGTCAGAATGACATATAGGAAGAACTACGATGATTGGTTGCCCTGATGCCTTGACCTGCATCCTGTAACAGAGATAAAAGAAGCAACAATGAATGATGAAGTAAAAGGCTGTAAACATGTTTTTTATGACATGATAATAAGAAAAGCTATCATTCAATCGTGATTTAATTTGGAAAACCTAGAACTTCAGCAACCTAAAAGAGCACAAAAGACAAACTCCAACTACCTTCCCCTCATAAGAAGAAATATTTGAATATCAATCTCATAAGTATCATACCAAATTCAAACCCCCTCACTCTGTCCAATATATACACACAGACAGGTGGAAAAGAGATCATGCGTACACAGCCCTCACCCCGCCTCTGCATGTGATTTCTCAGCGATAAAAGCTTAGTCCTTCTATTATTACAAAATCATACATGTTCCCATGCCGGCACCGATTACTTGCACCGATCAAGACCAACTAGTAATCTTAATTAACACAGGGTAAATACATTAAAAATTACAAATCTTACTTTTGTCCCAAATATATAACAAACTTATGTATCAAAAAGTCATCAATGACCCCTTAACAGAAAACAGTTTTTAAACATGACCATTAAATAGATTTTAAGTCGATTTTTTTGATAAAAGAAACAAAATAAAAGTGATAAATTTGAGAGAAAAGAAAAGGTTTAACAATCTCATCAATGCCTGACACTTCTTTACATGCAATATAAAAGGTCCAAAGAATATGTATGTTCCTTGGTCACTGTTCTTTTTTATTATTCTTTTTAATTTAGACTCTCCTAACTTGACTGGATTTTAGTAAATTCTGCTGTGGTATAGCAATTACAATCCATCGAAGGCAATCCAATAGTAGAAGAGCCAAGAAGCACTCAAACCTGCTATAGATTGTAGAAAAAAAGTGACGGAGTCTTGCATGCATTGGAGATTCAAGGTTCCCGAATTCCTTCATTAAATAAGGCTCTGTTAATTACTAAATCAAAATTTACAAGCAAAAAGGTTGATACAGTAAAGCAAGCAGCTCACCAGGAAGGTTGCACAACGTCCGGATGGAGAATCATACTTGCTCCAGCCATATTTACAGTAACCAGATCCACCTTGAAACAGATCACATGAGTATGAAGTCATAAATTACACAAACAATTGCAGTAGAACAATATCAAACTAATGTTTCAGTATAAAGTAAATACCATCAACAATAACACAACCAGGAACCATGGCGCGCCTTGAATAGATGCTCATGAAGGACAACTGCGGCGACCGATCAAAATAAAGCCTGCAAGCACAGAATTTTAAAGCTTGTGGCGGCGTAAAAGCGAAGCAGGCGAGGGAAGGGAGCGAACGACTCACATAGACCCGGACCTCAAGTGGGTCTCGGCGAAGAGCACGGCGTCCCAGGGATCCTTCCCGTCCCTCAAGAACGAAATCCAGAGCCGGTTGTCCGACGCCAAATCCTTCCAAGAGCTACACACGGCGCTGGACCGCGCGCAATCCCTCGGGCCGAGGCGCATCAGCACGAGCATGAACACATCTAGAAGACGAATTCGCATCCGGCGCTGCGATCGGGAGGTGGCGATCGAGGTTTCATGGGGAATCCATGAAGGAATCGGGAAGAAGAAGAGGAGAGAGAGAGAGAGAGAGAGAGAGAGAGAGAGAGAGAGAGAAGGGGAAACGTCGGCGACGAATGGTGAGGTGAGAGAAAGAAAGAAGGGGGACAATTTGATAACGTGCGCCGGAGATGACCATGTGGCGGCTTGTGAGGGTTTCCTAAACTTATTATATACCATTAGTTTATATAAAAAAAGAAAACATTTTGATAGCCTAATAGGAAGTATTGTATTTTATTCTCAATTAATTTTATGATAACTCCAACTTTATGATCTCAAATTAATATTTTGATTTTATTTTGTAACACCAATTAATTCTATTAATATATTATAATATATTTTTATTAATATGGCTATACTTCAAATCTATATATAACTAGGCATCTCTTTATTTTGAGAAAACCCTCTCCTTTAAATATTTTATTCAAAAATTTTATTTTTTTTAATTTTAAATTATTATAACTCTCATAAAAATATTAATGTTAAATATTTATTTAAAGTTTTCAAATTCATGAAAAGTTATTGTGTGTTATTTCATTTATTTTACAAAAAAAAATTAATATTAATTATTGTTTTTTTCAGATTATCACATAAATATGAAGAGTTATCATGTATTATTTCATTTTTTCCATGGAAAAAATATTTCTTTTTTTATTTTTCGAATTTATTTTTCCATTCAAGTTCATTTTACTTTTTAAGAAATTTTGTAGTTTTTTTATTTTAAATTATTATAACTCTCATAATTTTTTAATATTAAATATTTATTTAAACTTTTCAAATTCATGACATTAATTATTGACTTTTCAAATCACCATATAAATATGAAGAGCTATTATGTATTATTTCATTTATTTTCATGCAAAATCCTAAGATTAATTATTGACTTTTTAAATTACCACTCTCATAAAAATTTTAATAGTAAATATTTATTTAAACTTTTCAAATTCATGACATTAATTATTAACTTTTCAAATTACCATATAAATATAAAAAGATATTATGTATTATTTCATTTATTTTCATGCAAAATTCTAACATTAGTTATTGTCTTTACAAATTACCACATAAATATGTAATATAATTATATTTAAAAAGAACACCCAAAATCAAAATTCATGAACACAAAATAATAATAAGAATATATTATATACATAGGAATCACTCCATTTATTTTTTATATTTCTTATATATATAATATATGTGTGTGTAAAGTACTATTTTCAAGAAGTTCTATTTTTTCACCGTTCTATTTATCTTTTTTTTTCTTTTTCTATTTTTTTGTCATTAAAAAAATACGATAAGGTAAATAAATTCGTTAACTACCATTAACTTTTATTATGATCTTATTTATTCTCATAATATTTTTCATCTTCTCTTACCACTAAATTTAGGCTTTATTTAACACGATATAAAAGTAGCGTCTACGTTAGCGTATAGACCCTGTTTGGCATGCCTCTAAAATAGTGTCTACCGTGTTGACCAAGTCAATACGCTATTTAAGATGTTTGACAAGCACAATTAATAATAACGATAAACGATTGAAACTCACCGTTTTGAGACGCTTGATAGACCAACATCTAGGTTGTGTTTGACAAGACAAAAAATAGAGTTTAAATAGCATTTTGCGATTTGACTAAGTCGACCCGCTAAATTAAGTGTTTGATAAAATAATTTTATCATTAGTGTTTAGCGTTTATCTAGAGGTTCATAGTAGGCTAATTTAAAAAACTTTCAGCGTATATAGTTTAGATATTTAATTTTTTTCAAAATTTAGTCTTCTAATTATAATATCTTCTTCCTATATTATATATATATTTTTGTTAGAAAAATCTCAAAAAAATACTGTGAACATAAATAAAAAATAAAATTTATTGAATTTATGTATGAATATAACAAAACTTTAATTAAAAAATAATTTATTCTTACATTGCAATAAAAAAATAAATGTATATTGTATTGAAAATTAAATAATTTATTATTTCATGTCCGTTTACGTCGTTTTATACTCATTAACTTATTCAAACGCTAAATTTATCAAACACTTATTTATTAGTTATCTAATAACCTCTAAATGTTAACCATCATCTGCTAATTGTTATTCTTTATTTATACCGCTATTCGCTTATTAATCCGCTTACCATGCCATACACACCCCTAGGATAGCGACAAGTTTATGAAAATTTATTTCCAGATATATCCTCAAAATATTTCAATATTAGTTAATATTTGTATGATACACTTTATTATTTATTATTATTTTATTAACTTATAAATTATTTGGTCAGCTATTTATTTGATTATTGTCTATTAATATTAAAATATTTTAAATAAAAATGTGTTATTAAATTTATGACATATATATTAATGTAATTAATTAAATAATTATTTGTACATTTTTAGTTATTTTATATTTATTGATTTATTCAAACGCTGCATTTGTCAAATACTTTTATTAAATTTAATAATTAACTCCTACTGCTAATCGCCTAATCGCTAATCTCTATTATCCGCTAGTACAGGCCAAACAGAGCCATAGTGTCTTGACTAAGTCAACACGCTAGCTAAGGTGTTTGGTAAGTATACTTAATATTAGTGACAAGCGATTGAAACTCAACGTTTTGAAACGCTTACAAGACCAACATCTAGGTCGCGACTAGAGTGTTAAAATTTATTTTTCAATATACCCTCCAAATATTTTATTATTACTTACTATTTGTATGAACATAGTTATCCTTTTACACCATTTGACCACTTTATTATTTATTATTATTTTATTAAATTATAAATAATTCAATTAACTATTTATTTTATTATTATTTATTAGTATTAAAATAGTTAAAATAAAACTAAATTGTTTAATTTAGAATGCATATAATAATGCAAATTATTTAAAATAATTTTTTATATCCTTTTTAGTCAACGCTTATCAATTGATTCAAACGCTTCATTTGCCAAACATTTTTATGAAATTTAATAACTAACTCATTACTAGTCAGTCTCTAGTTGCTAATCGTTATCCGCTATTAACTATTCAAAACACTCGTACATGCCAAACAAAACTTTAATATTAAAGTGCCCACTAGATTTCTAGATGTTACATAAAATACAATTATATTTAGAAAAGTACACCAAAAAAGTTATAATTTATGGATATACCAAATTTTCCATCCAAGTTCATTTTGATTTGTAAGTTTTACTAAGACAACATCATTTCATTATTATTTATTATTTTAGTATATATTATATTTTTATATATAATTTTGATGCCCAAGAGTTATTTTAAACTTTTTGAGTTATATTTATTTTTCTCCTCAAACTTTATTATTATTACTATTATTATTATTATTATTATTATTATTATTATTATTATTATTATTATTATTATTATTATTATTATTATTATTATTATTATTATTATTATTATTATTATTATTATTATTATTATTATTATTATTATTATATATATATGTTGCGCTTTTAGGATCTCTCTTCTTCAAGTATTACATCTAGAAATTTTAAATTTTTTGAAAATTTAAATTCATATTTTTTATATTACTAATTAAGTTTGTATACATAAAAATAGAAAGACCCAAAATTCAGATTTCCAATATCAGAAAGTTTTCTAAATTGGAAACAAGGACATAGTGTAGTGGCTCACCCCTCGACTTGAGTATGGAGAGATCTTGAGTTGGACTTCCACCAGTGAGATTTATGTACCCTTTTATTTTCAACATTTTTTTCATGCAATAGGTCATAGGCCTCTTTTTGTAACCGAAAAAAAAAGAAAGCCCCACAAACTACAATTAATCAAAATTTGAAAAAAAATGGTTATGTTCTACATGGGGTTAATCGTTCATGGGCTTCAAGTTGCATATGCATGATTAACACAACCATCCAATAAAGTGATTTTTGAAATTTTCAAAAATTGAAATGACCCATCTCTATATTATTAAATTGAAACTTATAAACGTAAATCATAATTTCACAACGCATTAAATAATTAATAACCTTCAAATAAAAAAATATTTATAATTAATAAAAATATTATTTTCGTTAATAATACATAATATTATATTATATAAATATTATTTTACTTTTTAATAATTATTATTGTTATTGTCGTTGTTATTATTATATGATATATTTTATTATATTTTTTATTTATGGATGATTTAGAAGGATAAATATGAAAATTAATTATATTCAAGATTATTAGTTAGGTGATAATCTGAAAAAGAAACTCTCTCATGGTTAATCTGAATTACCACCTTATAGGTAGTCTGCATTGCTAGGCAATTCAAATTACATACAAATTAAAATAAATAAACAAGATAATATAATATGATCAAATAATTTTAAGTTCAGATTATTAATAATTATAAATATTATTGGTAGGAAAACGCCTCCTAAAAAATTAGACTACTTGATAAAAATGTTTTTCGTAATGAGATTTTTTAAAAAAAGAAATAAAAGGATATAACAGATTAATTAGACTCTATTATTATTTTTTCCTTATATGTATAAATCTGATATGCTATATTTTTTCAAGGAAACGATAACATTTATTTCATTAATCACGACACCAATTACGATAAAGTTTATTTCTTCAAATGCGCCATCGCATGATATTCCACTTTGATATAGTAACTAAAACCCTCATACTTACTGCTTCTGGGACAAAAATAAGGAGATCCAATAATTGAAATATTTTCTATTGGTAAGTTTTAATGAGTGTATTTGATTATATTTCATCACATTTTCATATTAAGTATTTTTTTCAAATTTAAATTCTTGAGCAAAATTTATTTTAAAAATAAATAATAAAAAATAAAAAAACCGGGTGACCTGAAATTAGATTACTTGGTAAGCAACTTTTTTTATATATGGTAATTTATTTTTTTACATTAGAAGGACATGAGAGATTAATTGACTCCATCAAAATATTATATCAGAATTTTCGAGATTTTATATTAATCCCTCAATTCGAGAAGCCTTTGGAATATGACTTCTCCTAATATATGCGTCTCGGCACCCATATATTTAATTATATATGGGGTAAGAAATTAACTATCTAATGGGGAAAAAAATTACCATATATGAAAAACGTGTTTACAAAATAACGAATAACAATAGATAATTCTGTATATACACGTATATGCAACTTCTACTTTATATTTTATTATATCTGAATAGTAGAAATCTTCTATTATAAATGTCACGAGTCACGGATATATAAACATTTCACATGAATAATTATTATTTAATTATTTAATTAATGGGTGGTTGACTAATAATAGTGAATAGCGGTTATATTTAATTTGATTAATAAATTTAATAAAATTATTTGATAAGGAATCATTTTATACGTAAAAAACAGATATATTAAATCATGCAAGTTTTCAGAAAAAGAACAGACATAATTGTAGAAGTATATTTTTCTTTGGTTCGTTCCTTACACTAAAAAAGATGAAATAATGCAAGAAAACAGAAAGAAGTAAAACCACTGGAACATGATATAATATTACTGAGGAGACATGAAATAGTTCTTAAGACAACCACTGGAAACGGCCTAATGCCAAACAAGAAAACTAAATAACTAAAGTTCATCACGGATCACCAATCAATGCATGGTCTTCTAGTTGCTAACAGTCGAAGCCGAGGTCGAAAGGCACTCCGGTAGCAGGGAGCCATTGTTTTCCATTGATGAAGGTCCCCACGGTGAATGGTAGCACGTCGGCGGGGTTCGTCGTCGACTTATATTTCGGCCATTTGATACGTCCGATTGTGGATGCGCCTAGTCCACTATTGGAAAACTCTGTAAATTCTGCCGTCATCGAGTAATCGATTTTTTTAGACATTATTGTCCAGCCAGCGGGAGCGATGATGTCTGCAATTGTGCTCTTCATCACAACCACTCTTGCATGCGTCTTCCACGCTCGTCCCAGGTACCCGTTCGGCGAGTCCATCTTGTAGTCTGCAGAAATATCACAACACTGAATCACAATACCAGTGTTATTTGACTCTTCATCCCTGCCTGAGGCTGTGATCACATTATATTTTGAGCGATCAAGTTGCCGACATCTAATCTGACATTTTTGTAAGATCATCTGTGCATTTCCGAATATAAAATCTATAGTTCCGGAAATATTACATTCCCTAAAGAATTGCCTGTCAATGATATTCTTATTATTTTGTTTTTTGCCATTCACGAAGAGTGTATCTTGGTAGCCCTTGAACTCGCACTGATAAAAGACATTCAAGTCACCCTCACAGAAAAGTGCGACGGCTTGACCTTGGTCATCTTTGCAAATATTCTCAAAGGTTATGCATTTAAAAATGCAATTATCGCCGTAAATCACTACATGGAGAGAGAAAGAAAGAGAGAGAGAGAGTATAAATTAGTATTAAGTACGTAGATTCAAACAATAAAAAAATAAATAATTTATTTTTTACCTAATGCGCCAGACTCTTTGATGCCATGGTGAGTGCCATTATTACTACGTTTGCTGCGAATAAGCGTTCTTCCTTTGCCGTCACCAACCATAGTTATGTTTGATTTTTTC